>JAOWBB010006624.1:0-21459 GCA_028565995.1 Ricinus marginatus
CCCCCCCCCCCCCCGGCCAGTGTGCATAATCCATCGACTAATCTTTAAGCAATCTGTTTCTAGTGGAAGTCAATAAAAGGTTACGCGAAGCGAATGCAGAGGTGGCACTGATTTTGAGTAAATTCTGCAGTTGAAAATTGGAAAAGGGCCCTTTCCTTCCCCATCCTCCCCAAAATGGTTCAACTTCTGACGGTCCACCCATTAGGATAATAGTAGATATCAGGTTTAACGCGGTAGTTCCGTTCGAGGCAAGGCATTTCGGGGTTTTTCGGGATAAAATTTAGGTTTTCCCCCCCGGGAAAGCGGAAATCGCTTTTCCTTCCTTCCCTCCTTTTCATTTGCTTGAAAATTCAAAAATCCCGCCTTTATTTTTTTTTTTTTTTGCGGAATACAAATTTTGCCCTAGAAAAATATTACTTTTTTTTTTTCCTACCGGTTTTTCTGCAACGTATATTTAAAAAATGCCTGTTTAATGGCGAATGAAAAAAGGAAATGATTAATAGCAAATTTTCTTCTACGGAGCCAAGAACGGTAAATGAATTCTCGTGATTAACTCGTTACCAAACATTGGAAACATCTTTGGTATTCGGTGGAGGATTTTCCAAAAATAACAGCTTCTACATATTTTCGTATAATATAGTAAAAATGATTTTGCAAAAGAGTTTCAAAGTGGTTGAAATACAGTTCTTTCAACCCGTCTTACGGTGACATAAAAAATTATATAATATATTAATTAAGGTGTATTAAAGATGTGATATTTTATGTTCGCAGCATGATAAAAAAAAAATTTGTCAAGGATTATGATTTTTCATTTCTTACATATCATTCCACTTACTGAGTTTTTGTTATGTAGGAAGTTTAGGGCACTGTAATACGCAAGGATGATATCGTCTCCCGCTAGATGATAAACTACACCCCAGATCGGGGGTAAGTTTCCAAAGATGCATCTGAAAATTTAGTTTTTACACTTTTCGTATTTCGCATGCGAGTTGAACGTTAAATTATTCGATGTCGGTGACTTCTTTCCACGCCTGGACCCGGCTTTTCCTCTTCCCAGTTAATTTCACGTTATATACGGATAATTGCTCGTTTGATTACCATATTAAAAGGAAAAGCTTGCTCGGGGGTGGCACGCCGCTTGTCGAACAAGGCATTAAACGGTGAGAACACAATGAACTCGGCGTTGATAAACACAATGGTTTATCCTCCAAGAAATATTAACAGGGAAGGTTCGGCGCTTCCTTACGGAGAGGGTCCAGATTTTAATGCGTTCGGGAGAATATACGAGCAATCGGAGTCAAGTTTTGAGATAACGCTGGATTAAGCAAAGTCCTCCCACCGCTTGCTTTGTAAGCTAAATGCAGCATCCCGATTTTCCCTTTAATCTTTTCCCGCTCATTTCAGGGGTTCGCTAACGTCTCCCATGGGGCGCAAATATCTGATTTAAGGTACTTAAAAAGGGACAAAAAGAAGAAATAAAGGGAATCTTACAGGATTCTTATTGCTCCGATAAAATATCGTCCTCTTCGGGGGTGGATATTGAGTTAAATTTTAGATCTGGAGGGCAAATTTTTCGATTTTCATCGGACGAAGAAGGTTCGGGAGGTCGGCGGGGGAGGCATCCCATTGGAATCCGCAAAATATGCTTTCTTCGCCCGGAGAGATGCCAACTTTATTCTTATTTGCCGCATTGCATCATTTCGACGTGTCGCGGGCCGTTCGGGAGGACCTCCGCCGACTCTTCCATCGCTGTGGACCGCAGAAAAACAACTTGCGGCAACTTTAATTAAATCACGGGGAGAAGAGGAATTTTCACAACTTTTCCATTAGATATCGTGGAAAGTTCTTATCGGACGAGGAGAGAGCTCTAATCTAGTGGCCAAAGCCGAGCTTAAACAATCTGCGTAATCCGGGCTTAAACTGAATGAATTGTCTGCGGATAAATTACTTTTTCCGTAATAGACAATTCGAACGGCGACCGGATCCGGCTCGGAAAACTTCTGTCCGTCATTTAGGTCTCCCGCAGGGGGGAGACCCGGGCTGTTATCTTTGTTATAATCAAAAATAATGCTGCTGCTGCAGAAATCGAGAATGAAAATCAATTAGTGGAGCAGTAACAAGAGGAATCTTGCTCGGAAGAGGTTTGCGAGACCGAAATGGCGGGATATCCCGACAGGAGAAGGCTCGGCGTTCTCGCACGCCTCACGTAAATGTCGAATTCGAACGACGCCCGCGTTCACAAGATGTGGCAAGTTGTCAGGATCGAGTGAGCCTTTTTAGTTACAATCGCTCAATCGGAAATAATCTTGCATGTTCGATGCGGAAGTGACAACTGTGGTGGGAGGATAAGTCACGGCAGAGACCGGGCCTAAGCCAGAGGCATGGTGGGAGAAAAGGGGATAAAAGAACCACCCCCGCCGAAATCGGACGGTGCGCCTACTCACCGGAAACTATCATGTCTCCCTTTTCCGTCGTCCAGTAATTGATGGAGGTAGGGTAGGCTTCGGTGTGGCACTCCAAAGAGATGTCCTGTCCGACGTAGGCTCCTTCCAGTTGATTCGGTATGGAAAGCATCGGGGGAACTGAAAGAATTAAATCATCAGCCTCGGAAAAAGTTCACTTAATAACGCGACGGAGGATCGAGGATTTCCGCGCGGGAAAAGCAGGGAACAGATTGAGAGAGGTGCGCAAGAGAGGGAAATGCATCTTCGGGGTGAAAGCGAAGCCTCCGGGATCCGGTGAAGGGAAGACACTTTCCATTTTCGAGTGCGCAGGAGGATCAGTGGATCACCGTAAGGAAGCCGAAGTTCGACGGTTGGCAACATCAGAAAGAAAACTGACATTTTAACGATTATCGATGAGTTTTAAAAATTTTCCTTATTTCCTCAAAAGCATTCGCAGATTCCTCCGAGATGAGTTTGTATTGGTCTATTTCTGTTGCAGCCGAACGTGGGATAGGTCAAAAAGTTTGTGACACGTTGGTCAGTGGCCCAAATCCGCGTTGTCGCTTCCCGCAGCGCGGCGCACGGGCTCGGGCTGCCGAATTTTTTCGCGGCAGGCGGAGTGCTCTGCGCGCTCGGAAAAGATTCCTCCTGCTGCCATCTTAGGAAGGATTTTTTTTTTTTTTTTTTTTTATGATTGGTTTGGTTTAAATCGAGTTCGAGCCGGGAGCAGAAAATCGATCCCGCAGGAAAGGATTAATTTTCCGGGGATCGCTTTAAAAATTATGAGGATACTTTTCGCCCGATCCCTCCGCCGGTGCAATCATTAATTTAGCTTTCTTCACTCATTTTTCAATAAATAATTTCCTCCGTTTAGGTCCCGTTTCCGAACCTTTAACGGTTTATTTCCATGAATGAAAATTCTTAAAATTTTCCACTTCCTTTTTCCCGACGCCTTTTTCTTTTCCCTTCGGCTTCTTCCGCTTTAAAAAAAAATTTTCTTTTTTTTTTTTTTTTTATCAAGTTCGCTTTCAAATTTTTATCCGGCTGCTTTCATGTTTAATTCGCCATCAGCAATAATGCGGCGTGGGAGATTTTCAAGTGGGTTTTTCATCTCCATTCTGAGTCCGAGTTTGCTTCGGCGGAATTTTCGCTCGTTCCTGGTTTTTCCGGAATGTCCCCGCCTTATAAAAGGCAAATATTAACGCGAGTGGATATTGGTATTAAGCAAATCCGCTTTTGCCCAAAGTTAAAGTTCAACACTTTTTCTGAGGTTGTGCTTTTTTTTTTTTTTTTTTTTTTTTAAGTTAAACACGTCAAATATATGTGCAGTTTTCTCATTAAAATTTCCAGAGCAAAGTTTTCACATAAGAGACTTCATTAGCCGATGCTTCGCAGGTCTCGGCACTTGTGTTTAACATTGTCTGGCTGGTTTTATGTGGCAAAATTGGTTTAACTTCCATCCGGATTTCTGCCGGTTACGTTCGCAGGTTCAAAATTGCGAATCTGCCGCAACTCACCTTTGTAGAGTGTAAATTCTCTTGTACTTAAAACTGACTCCTCTAATGCGATTATCGCGGGGTAAATCTCACTGTTTGCGTAAGCCAAATTCAAATGTTTTTCCGATATTATCTCGCGCTTAACCAATTTGATTGACAATGGGAAAATTTCCTGCGTCGAAAGCGACGGGGCAGGGCAAGTGTCGAAAGGCAGAAGAAAAACAGTTAACCGATCTGTACCTGGATTTTGGGGAGGGCGAAGCCGTCATACGCGAAAAAAAAAACAATAATTCCTGCAGTTTGAAAAGCTCAAACATGTCGCCGGACGCAAAATGTGAATGTGCCGGGATCGATTTAAGGGAAGAGAAACACTTGGTCCGGAAAAGTCCGATCCGAAATACTGAGCCATGAAATTTAACAAAAAAAAAAAAAAAAAAAAAAAAGCTGTTTCGGACTTTATCACTATGGTAATGGCGGTTTTTATGGCCGATTCAAATGCTACTTTTTCTTCTTTTCGATTTCCCATTTAGCGAACAATGCATTATGAAACTGTAGTTCAAGCGGGGGACCTTTCGCCCGGATTGAAATGTTAGAGCAAATCCTTTTCTTTTCCTGTTCTCGCAGAATTCGATTCCGGTCGCGAAAGGCTCCTTCGCATAAGAAGATTCAATGGAATAGAAAAATTGCAGTAAATCATCATTTCACGCGGTTGAGGGTGACGTGGGACCGAGTCCCGGCCTCTTGCACAAAAGAACGTGGATAAAGGAAGGAGGGAAAAGCGGAAAAATTATGGGAGAGGCAAAGAAAAAGATGGAGGGGGGGAAAAAAACACCCTTAACTAGGATTTCACGAAAATCGAGGGCCATTTAGAAGATAATTAAAATAAATTACGACAGGACAGCTAACCAAAGTGGGCAGGCTTGAAAAATGCTGCAAGATATTTCTTTTCCGTTATTGCCTAAGTGTTGATCATTAGCGGGAGGAATGGATTTTTCGCTCTCTCAGTCTCATGCCACTCGTGTTCAATTAACCTGTTCCATGCCGTGGAGGAAAAAAAAAAAGCTTCCTTTCTGCCCCCCGTACCGAGGAACGAATCTCCGGTTTGAGATATTGGTATACCATAGGGAGAAAATTCACGTTCTTTTGTTATTGCTTGTCTTAGCAGGACTGCTGCCACGATACGTGCTAATGATGAAGTTACGGCCTGGATTTTTGATTTTGTGGGAAGATGTGACGTGATTTGAAAACTTTTCAGTTATTTTTTTTTTCCCTCCCCTCCGCAGGATTTGTGAGGCATTTAAGAAAACTGGCCGGGCAACATATTAAAAAAAAAAAAAATTACGGAAATGTAATTATTTCCTTTTTCCGGCGGGGCGCATTCTTCGCGGATGTGTAAAGGGATGTGTCTAACGTTAAAATTTCGGCAGGCGAAATTTGTCGCCGCCGCACGAAAAGCTCAAAAACCGAGAAAATTCCAGATCGGCGCAATTAATTTTATGCGGGCGGAATCGATCGAGATCTCCGGATCGTCATCCCGGGCTCCTTCTCGGGCTTCTCAAGAAGCGGTGACCCACCGGCGGAACCTTCGCATCGATTTCCTCTCGAACGAGAACCCCGGCAAAATGTCCCATTCATGACCGATGCGATTCGATCCGATTTGAATTATTCCCCGGGAACGGTTTCAGCTTCTCCCGGAAGTTGATCATTTTATTGCTTCTTCAATCAAAAGGGCGTCGCTTCCATCGCCGGAGAAACCCGCTTGAATCTGCATATCTCGCTCGATTTATGACACGGCTCCCAAAAGCCAGAAAGCATTTCATTTTTGCAGAACTGAAAATCAGTCACTTAAACGGCCCGACGCACAGATCTGTGTGGCTGTTGGCAATTTCCATCGGCAGAAATTAAGAGTGGTTTATCGGAGAGTGCAATGGATGATTTTAAAAAATTTTGTTTGACCGGTTTGAACTTTTATAAAGTCGCGGTAAAATGTAAAAATTTTCGAAGAGGAATATATTGCCCGGGTGTTAAAATTTAAGTCTTTATCAAAATATAAATGTGTTTAAATTGATTCTGCAGAGCAGTTTCTGACAGACACGTCGGAGGGGGGATTTCGCAGACGCACATTAAAAACGTGAATGTATAAATTGGAAAAATCAGACTTACACTGCACTCTGAGCAAAACCCTCTTGCTGACAGAGGGTGGAACTCCGTTCGAAGCAATACATAAATAGGCGCCCATATGAATTCTGCTGACACGTGTAATGTGAAGTGTTTCCCCATCCACGACGTTTACTGAAAAGGAAATGAAGAAAAATTAACCTTTTTTTCACATATTTTACCTTTTCCGCTTATTCTATTCAATTCCGCTTCGGAATTGGAGTGGTTAGGTTAGCCCTTTTGGGATTTTATGCCAAGAAAAAGAAATGATTTATAATTTTCCGCGCTATTCGAGCTTAAGAAGCGGGCTCATGCTGGCGAGTGTGAATGATAAATGAGTCTGCTTTTCTTTTTTTTTACTGTTTCTCTAAAAGCTACTAGACAAGTATAACTGTCTTATTATCATCGGTGAAGGCGATATCGCCGAATTTTTCTTACCTCATTTGGTTAAGGAATAATGGGATGGGACTTGATAAGTCTCCGTTTACCGCATCCCGGTAAATGGGCAAAGCAGGACGCGAAAACCTGTCCAAGAAGATGTGAAACCAAAGGTCGTGTATCATATCGTCCGTGACGTTTATTCGTAGCCGGCAAAATTTGTGCCCGAACGGTTGGCACCACCGCTCCTTCAGGATGGAAGATTTTGCCCCGCCGGCAATCACCCCGGGAGCGAGTTTTCCCGTCCGTTTGAAACACGGGTCAGAAGCCCCAGTCGCAGGCAAAACGCTTTCATAGAGGAAAAGAAAGTTTTTCCTTGCAGAACGAAACAGGAGAAGGAAAAAACAAAAAAGGAAGCGAAATCTTAGAACATGACAGTCGATAACAATGCACTGACAGACAGACGCACATAAGGCAGGAAAGGAAGTTAATGAATGAGTTTCCTTAGCATTGATATCACGTCTAGGGATGAAGTGCGGAATCCACGAGTATACAGGTATCGATTTTTCATTCCTGAAAAGGAGTCTGTTCCTAATGGGGGAGTGATTGAGCGAATATTTTCCTTTGTTATTAGTCTCCTGAGTGTTCTCTGACAGGAGATTAGGATTTAAGGTAATTAAATTTCCCAGCTTTGTATCCTTATTAATTAATATATTAATAAGGTCTATGACTGTTGAGAATTCCTTCTGGGAAGGCGTCGGAAAGGTAGGAAAAGGAAATATTCCTTATTTCGCAGTCCGAAAAACTCCACTTGTGATTCCTGCAGCTACTGATGATGCGACATTCCCGCTAACCCGGAAGACGGAATAAAATAAGCTTTTCCTGTTGCTGACACCGTTGAAGGTTCTACTGACTTGGGGATAACTTTGCGGGTCCAAAAGCATAGAAAATGAAGTTTTCCTCTCAATTACAGTTGATAGGAATTCGTAAAACAAAAAATTCTTTAAAATTAGGGATTAAAAAACAAATTTTCTTTAAGTGGTCTCTCGATCGTTTGCAGTTTCTTTGAGAAAACAATTCGAGTGCCGGTGAGCTTACCGCGTCAGGCTGTTTGCTTAAATCAGACCGAAAAATAAAGGCGAAATTATTTATTTATACATATACATATGTGTGTGTAAACTGGAGGATTTAAAATTTTGCAAAAAAGGAACGGAGCTTGGATGAATGCTCCGAAGAGATCGGGTTCCGGGATAAGTATTGGGATCATGTTTCATAAATACGTGGAAGTTATCAGTGGGGGTGTTAAATGATCGGGGATGAAACGAAGAAAAACGAATGTACCCTCAAATCTACGCTTCATGAACTAAGCCCCGTATTGACAGAAAGGATCGGAGTATCTCATCCTTCATATTCATCAATCTTCATCTTTTGCTACTTTTCAGTGATGCAGTGGAAGGCTTTCGAGAAAAACTTAATAAAAATTTTTAGGGGTGATTTTGGTGTGGGAATTCGGTGGTAGCGAATTTCTGTGTAAAATTTAGCGTTTCTTCACGCGTCTCAATGGCACATTCAAAATTTTTCCACGACAAAAATTTTCCAGTTCTGGTACAAACCGCGAAACTTTCGTTGGCGAATCCACTTGGGTCGCATCGTCCATCGCTCCTTTTGCACTGGCTACGTGCGCACATTCAGTTTCCTTTTTATTTTTCATACCTGCACAAGTTTTTTTTTTCTGTATAAATATTTTCCCTTAAATTGACATTGCCGATTTATGCGTTTGTCGAGCAATAAATCTACCTCTCCCTGTCTCTTTACAGGGAAGGGAATTTCTTCCGTGGAGCGAACCACGTTTTAATATATTCATTTTAATGAATATATTCTTTTCCATATCTACATCTGCCTGCTCAAATTATCTCCTTTTTGCGACCGTCGTTCCGATGTCTCGTACCTAAACTCTGAATTCCGCATTGGCTTTTGCTGCTTCTGACAGACAAAATGAGTCCTTCGTCTTTGCGTGATGTACCTTATGCATGAGAAAATCGGAGTTCATGCTGCATGCTCTTACTATGCAAATTAAATAATTGACATTCGGATAATAGATACTCAGCACTGTATATCTAATTTAATACGATTCGACGATGAATTAAATTTAATTTTATTATTTCTGATGGGTTAAATAATAGGCCACTCGCATATATTTGCCATATTTTGCTGCGAGATAAATGATTCAATCTAACCGGCATTGCTGCTCTGCTTGATAGATCTGAAATTTTATAGGTCGTAACTGAAAATTCAAAATCATTGTAATTACGTCGAGTACCATTTCAGCAATGGGGCAGTTCCTCTTTCGTGACGGCACACGGCGACGATATCCTCCGCGTAATCATTATGACCACGCGATATCAAGCACGAACTTCCCACGTGAACCTGTGGTGGTATCGAAAAGGAGCGGGGGAAGGCTCTAATGACTGCTGGAAGAACCCCAAGGGGTTTTTTGAATGGGCGAAATATTTTTCTCTCCATGGGCTGTCTCCAAAATCAGTCATTTTGACGGAGTGCAGTTTACCCGAATGTCCCCATCTTCGCAAAGACCGATGCTTCGAATTCCTTTGTTCGAAAATTCATAAAATTCAAAAAAAAAAAAAAAAGAAAACAGGAAAAAAAGATAGGAAACGCGCAAAATGATATGCGAAATCCCAAAGTTAGTTTTTCGTAATAGCGACCATAAATAACCTAAATCCATAGAATTTCAGTGTCGAATTCTTTTAGCCCGCGATTTTCTTCGTATGGAAAAAAGCCGGAGAATGAAAAATATATCGTCATATAGGAATATGCAATCGTTCCCGACAAAACGTCTGTAATAGTGCGAGATAGAGATGAAGGCGTTTCCCACTCCGGGAAAATCTTTTGTTTGATTTGAAAATATCAATTCGTGATGGGAGACGAAGTAAATTCGTTCCTCGGTTTTCCAGGATGGGGTCCCCTTAGGTTATGCATCATTTAAAGAAACTTGTCGCGGTTTTAAAGGAAGAAACGATCACTTTGTTATCTGCATCCGCATACAAACTCTCCGGTTATTGCTTTCCGTCAGAGTTTAGAACTGAATTCGGTCGGAGACGATTTCGCGTTACCCGAATCCCAGTGAGAATTTTTCTCCGGTGTCCATGTAATGCGTTCCTCGCGATCGCGACTATCGCAGGCAACATCGGGGGTAAGCCTCCGTCAGCAGGGAGGCGGAATAAATGCAAGGAAAACGAAAGCAAGATCAACAGACAACAGGTCATTGATCCTGTTGTGTGTTACCAGGATTATCCAAGTCCCGTATTCATTCCATAAAGTTGGAAAACAACCCGCATAAATGTTTTCCGCCATGAAACTCGTCTAATTATTTTCGACTTAATCTTCTGCCGCAGAATTCGGCCTTCTCCTCTTTTTTGTATGCGAGAGAATGTAAAAAGTGCGAAACTTTCTGCCGCACGGCGTTCGATCTACGAGCCGGCATTTCACATCGAATTAGATGAAACGGAGGAGGGGGAAAGGCAGAAAGCAGAAAAGGCTGCTATCAATCCTCGGCAGCGCTGTTGGACAACAAAATCTGACTCGCGGAGCAAATGGGCTTTCTTTTAGCCTTTTCCGACTAAGTGAATGCAATTACAAGTGATCGCGATGGTTACGGCGGCAATTTAAACTTCTCAGACGGAATTCCAACAGAGAAATACGACTTCTGTCGCGGGACGTTTTCGGTCCGATAAGGCGGCACTCGAAGGAATCCCGGTTTGAAATTACCTTTCTCAGATGACGGATTTTCCAATGGAAATCTTATTGAATAACCGCCGCAGAGCTTCCTCGAATACCTCAACTTCCTTCAATTTAAAATGCGACTCTCATTGAATGAGCTTAAGGTCCATCGGCCGTTGCTCAGTGTTTCTCAAACATATTTTACTTCATCTGGTTCTGCTTCCCTTTATCCCCTTCCGGATAGATTCTCCAAGAGGCAATTTTTCTTTTCTGTTGCGAGTGTCATCGATAATTCCTTTCCCTGGCTTCTCGATTGCTGCTCTCCGATTTTAATTAAAAGGCAGAACTTTGAAAGCAGCGAAAGATGCTGGAAATGGAGTCGGGTCCAACGCAAAAAGAAAGGACTCCGAATATCCTTTACAGGAAGTGAAGTGCGAAAATATCGGATCAGAATGTCGGCCAGTTCCGGAAAGACAATGAAGCTCAAGATCTCTCGTTTCGACCGTAAATAAGGCACGGGCTACGCCCATATCCACGTCAGTGAACGGGAAGCAAAGTGAATTTGGTGTTCCGTTTCATCTCGAGAAACTATCAAAAAAAGACTTTTTCGGGAGGATAAAGATGTCAGCATCATGCAGAGGAGCAACAGCAAGAAGGAAAAATTAAATACTTTCAAAACCGTATTAAGTCATTTTTATATATATATATATATATATATATATTTTTTTTTGTCTTATTTTTTAGCCTTTTGTAAATCGAAAGAAATGGAAGACATATTGTCAAATCTAAAATCATGATCTGCAGCCTGACTGGTTTCTAAATTGAATGAAAGCTCTTCCAGAAAAGCTCAAGCAATCTCTGCTCGGGTAAATATTTGCCGAGGAATAAATCGGTCCCGGAGCGGGACCGAAAAATGCTCTTCGATCTATAAGTTCCTTCTAAATCTATATTAGAAGTAGTAGGGGAAAACTAAATAAGGAAAGTCTCTAATTTTCCTTTTTTTCAATCGGATTTTGCCGTTGGAGCCTGCTAGAGAGGCAAAAGGATGGGACTTTATATTATACATATATATGCATATGTACGTTTCAGTTGTTTCGGGAAACGCTCGAAACTCCGTTACCGTGAAAATTTTCGATATTGGTAATTTAAAAATTTTGATATCGAACCTTTTTTATTCGCGGTGAATCACGCAAAGACTCTTTATCCTCTGCACAGCAGAAGCTTTACATAATTTTTGACTTCGCCCAGCGGTGTGCTGCGGGTTTATCTGATATTATCGGGGAGATGTATTAAAAATGTCTTAACAAATAATGCAGGCAATAAATCAGTGGAACAATGAATGTGAATCAATCGTGCACGGCAGAGCTTTTTACCGACCGCTCATAACTTTCGGCATTTTCCTAAGCGAAAAATTGTTTTATGCGATTTTTTTTTTTTTTTTTAAATCCAGACTTTAAATATAACTTTATTTGCAGACAATCTATAAAAAGGGAAGAAGAAACGACTTTTGAGAAATCCATTTCGCCTTTCAGCAACTCAACTTTTGCGGTTGCATTGTTATTTATTAGCTTCTTTACAAATCCTTTTTGATAGTTTTTGGGAGGAAAATTTCCTCTCAAAATCTTAAAATAAATTCTATTACATTAGGGCATATTTGTATCATTTGTAGGCACTGAATGTTCTTTGCAACCTTAAATGATGAAACAGAATATTATATTAATATATATATGTAAACCGCATGTATTTTATGTTCGTCCTGCGACGAATTTTTTTGGTTTACAGTTTTCTTGAGTGTTATCCTCGATATTTTGATTACTGATTCCATAACCTGCAGTTTGGGAGAGCAATAATAAACCGACTGATTAAGGAATATGAGCCCGTAACTTTTCCGAAGAGTAAAATTCCGGGACGTCAACCAGTTTTCCTTCTGGGATAAAATCAGCGCTGCCGGTACGGATTTTTTTCAACTTTTTTTTTTTTTCTCCTGTTTTATCTTTCGCTTTTCCGTGCCCCGAGCCTTTGCCGTGCCTCTCTCGCTCTCTCCCTCTTTTTCACCCGGCGCTGTATTAAGCAAAATTTCGCTAAGTATTAAATTTCCAGTGTTTTTATTTACGCTAAAAGCTTTTCCTCCTTTTTTTTCTTTCTTTTTTTTTTTTTTCGTCCTCGCAATAACCGAGAGAAAGTTTGCGTCCACTTGTACACGTCTTCGGTTTTTGATTTCAAAGCAGGCACCGTGAGGAAAGATGCACGGAAAAGCGAAAAAGGTAATTAGATAAATTAGCGATTGGCCCAGGAGAAGGTTTCGGCCCGAGACGATTCAATCTTTTGCTGTCAAGTGTGGATTTCGGGCGCAAAATCGATTGCCCGAAAATGCAATTAAACGTGGAAGGAGAGCTTGATTGTCCCTTCTGTGAGGCCACTTTTCTTCACAAACCTCAGACTTTCTGGGTCATTTGGGATGTTATAATTGAATGACACGATATTAAAAATTTATGTCTTTTCGTAGATATCGCAACCGGGAAGCGATCCCAAGTGATCTCAGTGATAGAATTCGCATCAAGATTTCCACGAGTGATAAAATAATAATAATAATATTAATAATAATAATGATAATAAAAATAATGTAATTTAACTATCCTTTCATGTTTAATTTTTAATCTTCACGGGAGGTTATTGTCTAAGCTCAGGCTTTACGACGTAGTTAAGAGAACCAATAAAATTTTTTATAATTTAAGGCTGCTTTCGGAGGATAAAGAAGCCTAAATCTCATTTGTCATTTTTCATCTTTCACATCTTCAAAGCTCCGCCTTCTTTCGTCGGTCATTAAAAATTGACCCGAAATCAATTGAGTCTCCTCCCACCACTCCCTCCCTCCCTGATTTTCCCGCTCTTAGCCAATGAAAAGTTGCCATTTCGACATTTTTTTTTTTTTTTTTTTTTTTACAACGGACATATTTTTCGCGCGGGTTACAATGGCTCCCCTCCACCGGAGCAATCATCCGCGTCGCCACTATAAATAATTAACGTGGTGCAGGTTGCAGACGATTGACAGACTCGGAAATGCTGAGGATGCGGGTTCGACTGCGTCACTGAAAGGAATTTTCTTTTTCCGCATAAACGGTACCGATTGATAAAGATCTTCATTGTTTGAGTGGTAATACACGTACGCGAAGCGCCGAAGAAAAGTCAGATAATCCCCGTAAACGTATGCGGATACACTAATCGTGCATTATGTTCGGAAACTCATTTTTTTTTTTCTTGGAGCAAATTTTTCGTGAATTTCCGACGCTTTCGCTGGAATGAGCCTCCTCCTCGATTGCGAGGGCTCGCATTCTTATCCGGAAGGCGAAGCGAAGACGTGCGGGGCGAAAAAAAATTCGGTGTTTCGTTGCTCGATGGAGTCGTCACTATCGGATCGTGGAAAACGGCGATTTATATTCCCTCAGCAAACGGCGAGGAAGGAGAGACGAAGAATGGAGCGAATCGGAAAAGAAACGAAAGGTAATCTCATTAACGGTTGTAATGGTAAAGCACTCATTAAAATGAAGGCGGCGATTGAAAAGAATGTCATCAAACTCGGTTTCGGTTCTTGACGGAATAAAACCTTTGAAATTCAAGCAAAACTCCTTGCGACAAAGGAGAAAGAAACGGGGGTGGAATGTTGGGGGTGGCAAGGGCGAGCGCGAAGAATCATAATGAAAGCAATCGTAATTAACTTGCGAGGGGTATTGTTCCTATCTGAATAACAAATAGTTCTGCAATCCGAAAATGCTTTTCGCTGCGAAACAATTTTCGTTCGGTAACGCCCAGAAAATGCAAGTTCGATTTGAGGGAAATTCTTGACCGAGTTTAGATTAATGTTAAGTGGCTGGAAGAGCCGGCGATTCGAACTGCCGCGCGGCGCTCGGCTCTCAAAATCCGAACGGGATCCCAATAAAACTTTCTCAGACTGCCAAAAACCGCTCAATTATGTCTAATATCGGTTTTTGATCCGATATTAAGCGTTGCACGGGGAAAACGTGGCAACTCACCATTTTCGCCATTGTAATTGAAATCTTCTCCGTCTTCCCTCCGCCACATAACGTATGGCTCCGGATACCCAACAGCTTTGCACACCAGGGTAACGTTGGTGGATTCCCGAACCACCATGTCCGTGCTGGTTTCCTTATCCACAATGCTCGGAGGCACTGGAATATTAGAAAAATTACTTATTAATGATTTAATTCGAAAAGACTTTTCCACTCTGTGGCCGTAAAAAGAAAAACCTTCGCAGGCACGGGGTGAGGGGGGACGTCGAGAGAACCGTAATTGACTTCTTCAAAAAAAAAAAAAAAAAAACCTTTCTACCTTTCGTCTCCGCAGACTTTTACCCGAGGAAGAATAAAACCTACCGAACAAAGGTAACAAATGGATAAAATTCATTTCCACGTGTCAAAGTTGTGCCAAACCCTTGTTTCCCCATGCCCCCTAGGAGGTGCTCCCCGTATGAATTATTTACAATCCATTCTTTCCAGTCGTGATTCCGGGCTCATTGATTTCAACCGCATTTATTCCTCTTCCATGACTTTTCCCAGGCTGCCCTTTCGAATTTTCGATTTTTTTTTTTCCCCGACGTTTCCACAAAGTACTGGCCCGTAAAACGAGATTCCCAACAAAGCGGAACAAGACGATTACGGTAAAACCCCTATCCAAGATTATCTTCGACCGTTCTACACTTTTCCATTCTCGGCTGCCGGCAATTCCCTCCGGCATCATTCGATCCCCCGCACATTTCTGGAATGCCCGAAATAATAGAAATTTAAAAGGAAATTCTTTATATCTCATCAAAGGTCCTGATATGAATATAGATTGCAGTGGACGTTTGCCCCGGATGACGCTGAATGGGGTTTGTGTCATTCCGGGGGTTAAGCTCAAAGATTTCTATTTTATCTTTTTTCCTTCAATCTTTTCTTTTGAGGAGCGAAATTTGCATAAAAAAAGGATTATTTGTTATTCATGTTGATCTCTTCGCTCGTAAGATGAAATTAATAATAGTCCGGGGACTTAAAAATCGATTCCATTGAAAATATCAAAATTCACAGGGCTCGATATAAAACTCAGCCGGCTTAATGGAGCGCCGCAAAAAAAAAAAAAAATATATATGAGCATATTTTTTGAACACTCACCGACTACTTGCAGGTATCCCTGTCTGCTTCGCATGGGATCCGTATTAACCTGGCACATGTACCATCCTCTGTCGGATTCTACAACGTTTTTTATGTGCAAATACCAAGATCTGTGGTCGTTGTATGACAGTGAAATCCGGGGATTCTGCGTTATGACATTATGATGGATCGATAATATGGTTTGGGTGTCCACACGAACCCAGGCGACCTGGAAAATTATAAAAATTCACGATTACGTGGTATAATCCATATAATTTTCTAATTAAGCAACGATTCCCCAACCTGCAGCGACGAGTTCAAAAATTTTACCAATTTTTTTTTTTCTTTCCAGTTAAAAATTTTCCTCTCCGGAGATAATGGTAACGCCAATGATCTGTCACAATCGAAATGAATTACATGTAATCAAATTTATGATTAAATTTAACTAAATTTTGGGCCATTAACTCTGCTTTTTTTTTTCAAAATTTATCGCTGCCGTCAAATCGGCAGCTTTAAAAAATAAGCTTTTTTTTTTTTTTTACCCGCGAGCCATTCATCACACTGCAGAGCTTTCGGTTGCATGTATGGGGTGTTCCGGGGGGGGTTGCCCGAGAAATAAGGAGCCGACGACCCCGTGAGCGATTCAACATTTCGCTTTCGCTCCTCCTCGGAAAGCTCGGGCGCGGCGCACATGTCGGGATCAAACCTTTTTTCGAGGAGAAAAAAAGAAAACTTGCGGAACTTTTTCATTTCAACTTTGTGATGCGAAACGCATAATGTGAAAACTTAAAATCTGACCCTTGGGGTAAGGGAAGGCGCTGAAAATTCAACTTTGATTTTTTCGCTCCGAAACATTTCTCCTTCCCGGGCGATCGCTGATTTCTTTCTCCGGGCGTTCGGTCGCCTCCCAAAGTGTCTCCTCGTCCCGAACCGTTTGCCGATGGATTTCGCTTTAAGCGCTTCCTTCCTGCCCGATGCGGGTCCCCCGCGCGGGAAACCTTTCCGCGTCGGGAAGCGACGCCTTAAGCAGATCGAACCAGCGGGAGCCGTCGGGGAAACATTTTTTTTGTCCCCAAATCGGCCGCAGCAGGGGCATAAATCATGCTTTCGTTAATAAATTCGGTGAAGCGGCAAATAACATTGCCCCGAAAGTCACGGCCTGTACTCCCGCACCGTACATAAACAGGTATAAACTCTATGTAATATTAGAATTCATAGAGAAAGCTATAAAATTATACATGCTAATGAAAATCATTATTTTGTAAGGTGGCCGCGTAACAGGGGAAGACTATAATCGTCAATAAGGCGGATTTAACGTTCGAACGCGAAAGTTTCACGTGAAACTATATATTTCAGATTTATCTTTTAATTTGTGAATGAATGAATGAACGGGTGGCAAAACTTGCTTTAATTTGATTCTTTCAACATATTAAGAATACTAATCGCCTTGGGAAGGGACGAAAATCGCCTTGTCGATAACGAAAATACATTGATACAAATATTTAAAGGTTATATGTATTATTTAACCATAAAAAAAGGAATGTGTCAGACATACGAATGAAGGAGCTGCAGGGAAAATGCGAGGATGAAATTACCCTTATTTCACTTATTCCTTATATTATTTATTGAATCGATATAGTCTGAATATGAATTATGCATCACGGAAGCGAATTTGTCTGCTTTTTGCGAATGCGAATGCTGCGCTGGGAAAGTTCTTAACTAATTAGATAATTTATGAATGTTTCTTTGAAATAATTGAAATGATTCCGATTTTTATAGCAAACTGCAACACGTGTGATTCCTCTAAAAGGGAATTATACAATCCCGAAGGCACAACAACGTAGGGGTGAAGGATGCCGTTCTCGATGCAAACGAGACTTCGAACCGTTTCTTCCACCTTAACTCCAAAGCGCGGGAAGGTAACGATTGCGGTTGGCAAAGTAAAAGACAGGAAAATACGAAGATGCGGAAAAGGGTAAGGTAACAACGTGGCTGTAACCTGACGGGGAAAACGGGGTTCAAAACGGTCCGGGGGAAAGGAGATTTTCCACGTTTGTCCGATCCGGGATTCCGCGAGGAGAGTTTCCCGGTACACTATCAAAATCATTAATATTTTATCTGATATTATGAACAGTGTACATTAAATCCCATCACAGCGTTGGCGGGGCCCTAAAAAAATAAAATAAAAAAATAAAAAAATTAAATCAAACTCTGACTCCAGCCCAGGCAGTAATCAAAATGTGAGAAATTTGTTTAGTCTTCGGCAGTTGATGACAGATTTTCAACGAGTCTAATGACAATTATTCGAGATACAAGAAAAGGTGTCATTTTCCCATTTCTCCTCCGGGAAACACGGCAAACTCGAAAATCCGCTAAGACTTTTCGAACTGCAGCATCATTATACCCATTTGCTTAATTATATATATGTTTGTAATGTAAAGCGACATGAATGTGAAAAATGCAGGACGAAATTCAAGAAATCTAAATAATTAAAACATTTTACGTCACTCCCGGTAACGTTATTTATCAAGAAATTTGTAAGCAAAGATTTTTGATGCCTTGCCCTGTTCTCCCGGGGGGGGGGGGCGGAGAGGGGGTGCAAATTAAGCGATGCGTGCGCCGTAAGCTTCGTCCTTATATCCAGCTCTCGGACACGCTCCAGTTATGCCTTTTTCTTTTTTAAGGCGTTACCCCGCTAATCCATTTCCTCCAAAGGTAAAAAAGCCATCCATCCACTTTTTGCCTCGGCACTTTTCCCGAATTCCATTTCTTCCCCTCCGCGAAATCCTCCAAAATCCTTTTCAATTCCCGTTGTTCTTCGCGTATATTTGAAATAATTCCTCTCCTCTTTCCGGAAGAAAAATGATTCGAATTTCCCAGCGACCCAACAGAAATGCTGTGGAATTTAAGAGTTCATAAAGATACGCGACACGAATGAGAAATCAGATCCATAGGAAAACAGCTGGCGGGAAGGGAAATAAAAAAAGGAACGGTTGAAGAGATGATCTTTTTTAACGTAATTTTTTTTTTCTCTGATGCGTATCTTCTAATTTGCGCGTAAAGAGGTGACAAATACCCGAAATCTGCTGTCGGTGTAACTTTTATGCGACCCGGCAGCGAGAACGAGGGAAAGCGCGAAACGCACGCCAACCCAATTAAAAAAAAAAATAAAAAAAAAAAAAAAATAAGTCCGCAAAACTTTGACAAAGAGATATTTATAAGGGACTAATTTTGTGCCTTTGTCTGGCATTAGCAATTCGGATTGCTGACACGGGAATAAAAGCGCAGTCAGCCTTCTTTATGGTATGCAGCGCGTTTAGTATTGCGGGAAAAGCTTCTCCCAATGAAGGGACGACGATTTCATTGCGGTACAATTCGGGGAACGAAATTCCTACAGCGTTCCATCCCTTCGCTCGGTCCCACAATCCATTTAAACAGCAGACAATTGTTTTCCTTTCAGCGAAACCAAAGAAACCCATATCTCGCTTGAGACTATTCAACACCAGAAGAGCAAACAAAATAGAAAAAAAAAAAAACTTTTCCTACGTAAAACGGGAAAAAATTTTTCTTTTAATGAAGAACAACTTTGCAGGATAAGACATTTGAACAAATCAAATTATATTAACAATAGACAAAAAAAAAAAAAGCTCTGCACACGAAGGAGGAAAGCGATAGGGAAAGTTTGCAAGATAAATAAATTTGTTTGCTGGAGAAAATCGAAAGAGGCCCATGTGAGCCACGGGTCCCCGGGGGCCCTGCATTGGTTGTAAATGACGGGGACCGACCCGGCACCACGCGATTTCTCGTTTTTCCTGCCATTTAGGATTTTGCAGGTAGATCGAAAACACTTCGATTTTGCTGCGGTAAATAACAGTCTTCGAACACACACGTATGAAAGTCTCCTGTTTCAAAAGTCTCTTTCCCGAAAAACCAATTCGAAGTTTTCCATTCCGGAATGCCGCGCATCGTTATTAAGATGCCGATACAAAAAAACAAAGCAGAAAGCGAAACGCGAGCCGTGAACGCGAGCATTGCTGAATGTAAAATTTGAATCGCACAAAGCAAAATTATTTAAAAAGATTTCGGTTTTCTCCGATGAAAAAGCTTTTACGCGTTCGATGTTACTCGACTTGAAAACCGACGTGGGCGAAGGCGAGGGCGCGAGCGACGCAAGTCAGCAAGAAGTGCTGCAGAACCTGCGGAAATGTCAGATGGACATAGTTACGCTGAGATACAAGTGCGACAGGCAGATTGATGAAATCGAAAGGCTTTACATTCGAAGTGTGAAGCCTCACGTGGAAAAGCGCAACAACTTCATAAGAAACATCCCCTTTTTCTGGTCCAGGTCTCTATTGAATCATCCCCTGATTTCTACGGTGTTCGAATCGGGAGAAGCCGATGTTCTCGCCTACCTGACCGATCTGAACGTGGAAGACGATCCGCAGCATCCGGATTTGTTCAAAATCCATTTCGCCTTCAAGAAAAATCCCTACTTTGAAAATCGAGTGCTTTCGAAGGAGTTTAAGCAGGACGGATCCGTTAACACTCCCGTTCAGTGGAAAAAGGGACAGGCGTTCCCGAGAGAAGTCAAACACGAATTGTGGAAGGACGACGAGTTGGGCCTCGAATACAAAGGATTCTTCAGGTGGTTTTTCGACTCTAAAGAGCAGTACTGCGACCCGCTGGCGGACATCATCAAGACGAGCATTTGGTACAATCCACTGGAATTTTACGACAGCGAAGTCGTTTCGCCGAGCAAGACCGTGCAAGCTAAATGCGACAGAGAAGCGGAAGACTCGGTCAAAGAGGGGCACGGTAAATCACTCGCACTAGTTGCATTTTAAAACTTTGCTCTTTCCCAGCCGAACAATTCGCGTTTTTCCTTCAGCCCATTCATCACGCTCGTTTTAATGGTTATTTCTACCGTTCATTAATTCCTTTTGCAGCAGCGAAGATCTCGGACAGGAAAACCGTGACGGACAAACAAGCAACTGCGAAAAAGATTAAAAAACAATCTTCAAAATCGAAAAGCTAAAATCAGGCATGTTTTTCCCATGTTTTACTGGATTCCTGTCGGTCGTCTTCCTTCACGTGGAAACTCTTGCTTTCGAGTTATAAATATATTTTATGTTCCTTTACAAGAAAAAAAAAAAGACTTGGAATATATCATTGGTGTGATTTTAAATTGTGAAATCAGGCTCAGTTTTGAAGATAGCTGCAAAGGAGCTTTTGTTACGTGCAAAACTTGTAATATGAATGCGGGAAATTTTACATTTTGATATATTCCATCTTTTCTATATATGTATACTTATATATATATATATATAATAATTTTATGAAAATGAAATTATTCAAACATGTTAAATAATTTAGCAAATTAACTTATGTAAAATTTATTTCACCAATTTCAATATTTCCACTCGAGATTATGACAGGTTAGATAATTGAAGTCGAATCCTAAGGGCTTAAGAGTAAAATATGAGGAAAGGCGAATGAAGGAGAATAAGCTTTGGTAGAATCGCAAACGCTTATTATCCGTGTAATTGACCTTTTTAAATAGATGCCTTTTGATGACGGAAATTTGAAATTTCATCTGAGGTATCATTCAAATGATTACATTTGAAATTATTCGTCCTCCCGAATCATTTATAAACTCATCAGTTTCTTTATATTTTGCATCTTTTTAGATCAAAACCAAATTTTTGCTATTTGCGAAGCCTTTTTGCAGTGCCGCACTTGCGACACACGGTTTTCGAATTCGATTTTCGCGTTCAGTGACGGAGCGCCTACGTTCGAAATACACGGTGCGCGAAAATTATGGCGAGCCGGAGGTTCGTTCGGCCCCCTGTTGGATGTGAAGCGCATGCTGGAAATTTTTTTTGGAAAAAAAAAAAAAAAAGCTGCTACTTCTGTTTTAAACGGGGAAAAAGTGAGAAAATCCTGGGGCTTTTGATTCGGATCAAGTTTTGAGGTTTCAAAGCTTCATCTGGAAAAATACAAAAAGATTTTTTCCTTTCGCTCTCATAAAATTTTTGCGTAAAGTTAACCGAACAAGGATTTTAGACCCCTCCTCCCACCCCCTCCATTCACCACCACCACCGC
>JAOWBB010006625.1:0-21425 GCA_028565995.1 Ricinus marginatus
TAAAAGCATTATTTTAAGTGTTTTTATTTCCAGATAATTATTTAATTCACATTTATAAAATTTAATAATTTATAAGAAAAAATTTATTTAAAAAATTTAACTAATTATAAGAAAAAAAATCTTCAAATCACTCAACAGGCAAGTTTTAGGCAAATCTGTATTATTTAATGATTCAACAATAATTTGCAACATCAAAAAATTTATAAAATTATCATTAATACAGAACTGTAAACTATTTTCAGACAGATTTTCTTCAGGTTATAAATATGAATGAAAAAATAAGTTAATTTCAAGTTAATGTATTTTAAAAAATAATGTCTCAATAGAAATAATATTAAATTGTAAATTAAAAAACTGATGCTTGACAATTTATGAAAACTATAAAACAAAAAAGATATAAAGTGAAATAAAAAATTTTAAATGCTGAATTTACTTTAAAAAAAATTGAAAGGATAATTTAGTAACAAAATTCAAAAATTCCTGTTATTGCCACTAGATTATGAAAAAATTTTGTTTCAGCACAGAAATAAGATCTCATCTTATGTTATTTTTTGAATACATCAGTTTTTCAATTTAAAGAATACCAATTAATTATAAACTTCAAAAAAATTAAATTTTTATTCCCGAACAGAATATAAAATCACTTGACTTAGACATGACATAAACTGACCTCAGTTAATCTAAGCACTTCAGTTTTAGACGCCATATTAACCTTGACGATCGGAAGTGGTAATCAATAAAATTTTTCTTACGAATATCATTCTACATGACGGATCATTTCCAATCAAATAAACTGTATTCATCTAATTTCCATATTCTGAGCTTCTTATTATGAAAAAATATTCTTAATTTAAGAAAAAATTTAATATGTAATTTTATTTATTTTATGAATAAATTTTCTTACAATTATGTTAACGTAATTATACTGTGTTTATATTAATATATAAATTTTTTTTTATTTACACTCACCCTTGTTGTTCATTATCCGTAAAATGATAATCATCTTTTAAAAAATGTAATTTATTTATTTCAATAATTATATTTCTATTAGTAATTCATATAAATCATATTTTATACTATCTATTAAAAACCTTTCATCTTTACATACTTTTTTACCTTTTCATATACTCAATAATTACTTTTAAATAGAAAGGTGTTAATCATCCCTATATTTAACTATGTAGCTTTATATAGAGAGTTTGTGGATGGTGGCCATAGAAGTTTTACATATCAACAAACAATAGTTGAGAATAGCAATATATAATTAATTAAATTTATATTCTATCACTTCCAGCTAAAAGCCTTCAGCGAAATACTTCGATTACATTCATCAAGGACAAAAAGTGACCAAGAAAAATTTCGACATAAAGAGACATGCGCTGCTGCAATGATTGATTTTGTGTTAAAATTATGTGTAAGGGGTAAAATATAAAACCGGATCATCAACGACAGTTATTGAAAGCCATTGTTTAGGAATTTCGAGCACGAGATACCATAAAAAAGCCATTTACTCGATCGTAACCAAATGGACAACATGGTCACAGCAATAGAGAAATGGAGTTCTTGTTCAGAGAATATCAAGTGACAACAAAGAATTATAAAAAAATATGACGCAGAACATTGGGAGAGAGCAGCAATACATGATTAAGATAGGAAGGAAGCAGTTAGAAAGGAAACAGAAGTCATGAATTTTACAATTTTTCGGTTCCGTAGACGAAAATCAGAAAATGCATCCAAAAGGAATTTGCAACATTAGACATTGGAAGAGCTTTTTAATGTAGCATTTTCTAACTTTACAGTTCAATATGTTGGTATTTCAACGACAATTATTATCTTCCTTTCCTTACTATTTATAAAGCAATTCGTAAGAATGTCATAATAAAATAGATCAATAGCTAATCATTATAGTTTTTTCAATAATGTTATGTTTTCTTTGAATTTTCTTTAAATTCTATATCTATATAGAATAAAAAATCTTCAGTTCTGAGCCTACCACTATGGTTCTTAAATGTCCTTGGGAAAGTAGGAATCATATAACCATGGTAATGATATTTCGCCAATCAAAACATACAGAACCATATAAATAATTCACACAAAAGTGATCGTTTTATGAGTAATTTAAATGATTATGATTCTAATTATACCTATAAATTATATTTAATTTTAGTTCACAATTATGTTCTACTTTCAATAGTTTTAGGGAGAGCCAGTGCGAAAATCTTTTTTCCTTCAGCTAATTTTTAGTTGGAACAAGATATTTCAATTAGTCCATATCTATTGTGACTTTTTAATAAAATTTCCCGTTGGCAGCATTGCTATAAGAAATCTTAGTGCACGTTAAAACATTATATACCTTAAAACTAATTCAGAGTAATATCCTTCATAGCGATACATTTGTGTTCAAATATGACATCTAAAAATGCACAGCATCGAGAACGAAAATAATTCAAGAGATTTTTCCATAGTAAAAATGCCGATTACTTCGGATAATTTAAATCAAAACTTTAAAAGAGTGTTGGAAGAGAGCAACGAACAAGAATTGATTTCGAATTGCGATTCAAAAAATTTTTTAATCAACGATCAAGAAGAATCGGCTCCTCAGTGGAATCCTAAAAGACCGAAAAAGGATTTTAGTGATATCTTTAGTAATGAGAACAGTGAAGAGTCTCAGGCAATCACAAATACACAAAATGGCACAGGTCAGACTTATAAATTAAAAAATCTTAAAAGGAAGTAAAGAAGTTAAGTAATGATACTTAAAAAACCTCTGTCACTATAAAAAAATGTTTAAGTTATTGGCATAAAAAAATGTAAAGGCTTCTCTTTTTAAAATGGCATTATAAAGTTTTCTGTACAAGTTCTAAATTTATTTAAAATTGCATTCTTCATATAAAATTCTTATTACATTATTTTTAATTTATATCATTCAGATGCAGACAAAAAAGCAACAAATAATGATGATGTTGAGATGACAAATGCAAATGAGAGAGACAATCATTTTGGAATACGGGTAAGAAATGAAGATGAAATGAAACTCAGAGAGTTTGATATTCTGGATGAAATTGGTCCATATGATAATGTAGATTTAGAGGCAGAAGGTTGTCCTGGTAATGGAGATACTGCTTCCATTAATGATGATGATTATGATGATTTATCAGAAGATGAAATTGATGTGATGCTTGAGCAAGGTAAGAATTTAATAAAATATATATTTATACTTATATGATTTTCATTTAATGAACATTGATTAAATTCATGAAAGGTAAAATATACATTATGGTATTAAATTTTCTTCTCATTGAAGACATTATAAATAAAAGATCATATCAAAAAAGTACATATCCAGTACCACAGTAAAAAAGTACATTCCAAGATATTGCAATATTATGTCTCAGTATGACATTTTAAAAGAAAACCATTGAAAAACATTACAATATTATCTCAAAGAAAAAAACAATAACTGAAGACATAAACCTAAAAGATGCAATTGTAAATAAAAAATGATTTGCTTTTGCACTAATATAAATCTTATTTCTTTTATTCCTAAGTGGAAAAATTATAATTTTATGATGATTTCTTAGAAGCTGAAATTGATGTGATGCTTGAGCAAGGTAAGGGCTTTAATCCAGTATTTATTAATAGTTATATTATTATTTTTATTTGTGATTGAATATTAATGTAAGAAAGTATGATATGAAATTTATCCTGAGATGTAAAAATTTTCTTCTCAGTAAATAACAAGATCTTAAAAGAAGTAGATTAGATATTGAAAAGTTATGTCTCAATAAGAGATTTTCAAATGAATAAATTAATTATCTTTGGAGTAACTGAGGACAATACCAGCAAGATATAACTGTGAGAGAACTCTTTTGGTTGGCTCTTGTGGTGATGTAAATGTTATTTATTTTAGTAATAAATGGAAAAAATTGCAATTACAATTTGAAAAGTGTTATTTCACTAGCATAGCTGAAACCAAAGATTCTTAATGAATTGAATGTTTAATAAAACATGTAAGATATATTATTGTACAATTTTATTTAAGTTGTAAAATTTTTGTTTTTACCTTTAATAAAGCTCTGGAATCAGATAAAAAAAAAATTGGAAATGACAAGAATAATATGGAGTGTAATGGAATTGAGAAAGAGAAGAAAGAATTTGAAGATCAAAAAAAGGAATATGAAGAACTTGAAAAAATTGTTATGGTTGAAAAAGTAAAAAATCATTTTGAGGTATTGCCAGATGGATGGGTAGCAGTCACTCATAGCAGTGGAATGCCTTTATATCTTCATAGAGCTTCAAGGGTTTGCACCTTATCAAAGCCTTACTTCCTTGGACCAGGAAGTGCTAGGAAACATGAAATTCCCTTAAGTGCAATTCCATGTTTGGAATATAAGCGTGCTAAAGAAGAAGAGATTAAAATAAAAAGTGAAGAAAATGGCAAATCAAATGTCCACATTTTAAATGGTATGATAAAATATCATTATAATTATTTTAGATTAAAATTATTTGTTTATTGAAATCTAGTTTGCATAAATTTTAAATAATTTAGAATAATGATGAATTAAGAGATTTAACTTCGGAATTAATGATCAATGAATTATGTAAAAAAAATAATTTATTTTTTATTTAGTTGTTATAATTGATAAGTAAAATATTTGTATTTTACTAAGGTAATGAAATTCCAAATGCAAGACTGGAAACAGTGCTGGAAAATGAGCAGAGTAGACAATTAAAACCATATCAGGTTAGGGAATACTGTCAAAATTTATTTGAATTTGAAACAATTAAAGTGACCAGGTTTAAATCATGGTAAGTAATTAATGCTTGATATATATATATATATATATATAAATGTGCACTTACACACACACACACACACACACAAATAAGTAAATAAAAACTTAGCAATTATGAGACAAGCATAAGATGGGTTTGGAATATAATATCTAGTGTTGATGGTGTTTACTGAAAATACTTTTTCTTTATGTTCTACACAGGTTGGCCAGGCGTAAGTTTGCCAAGGAAAAGTACAGAAGACTTAAAAGACCAACCTTGCCGAAAGATACCAAGTTAATAGCTTGTCCCATTAAAACGAATGATGGTAAATCGGGACGTACACGAGAATGGATTATGAATCCGAAGGGGAAATCATATGTCTGCATTTTACATGAGTATATCCAAAGAGCTCTAAAGGACCAACCAGTGTATACCTTTAAAGAATTAGGTTTGTTTTTGTTAGTGTATAATTTTGATCTTTCCTCGAGTTAACAGTGTAATAACTTTCAAAAATATTGAAGTTAAAATTTTTTTGTTGACATTGTTAGTTGTGGAATAGAAAAATTGTAATTTTATGCTGATAGCCATAAACCGGACTAGCATTAAACGTTTTCGAAAAATCGATATTTTCTAAATTCTAGAACTAATTTCACATAATTTTACAAATTCGTTTTTTAAAACACTGTTTTAATTCATTTGGAAAACAAATGACTATATATATATATATATATATTTGATACTTTTACGTTCTGTAAAATTTGTAAATATTATAAAAAATCGTTAAACAACTCAGAAAATCACAGTAGACAATGACTTGTATTCTTTACGATAAGAATGATGTTGGGTGTAATGCATATTACAAGAAACTGTAAATATCTGATAAAAATTTTTTTGTTTTACATTCTAACGTTAAAATGATTTTATCATATTTCCTTCTAAACAAACGATGTGAAGCATGCTTCTATTTGAGACAACATATGAAATAATATACATATATACATACATACACACATATATATATAAAAACATTGTTAAAGTTTTTATATAATGTTGTTATAGTTATACAACTATTATTGTAACTATCCTGTGAACTATAATATTCACTCACTATTTAAGCTCCAACAGATATCTAAGTTCTTTCATTAGTTTTTTACATTCAGTCCAGGCTGATGGTGTTTCCTGATTGACAGTCATGGAGAGAAGATAATTTTGCATGTTTAAGTCTTGCGTATGAATTTTCCTGATATTTGGAACGTAGACCACTATTTTACTCCAGAATTTTTCTTTTTTGCCCCCAAAATTAAAATTTTTATTTTCATAAAAGACAATTTACATATTTAGATTAGTTAAAAATATATTTTCCGGAACATTATTCCATATCTAATAACAAATGATTAGTTACTGCGTTGGCTACTACGGTCAATTATGATGTAAGTTTCACGAAAAATAGAACATGAAAATATCTGTGATTTTTAATATTATATTTAGAAATGGTGAAATTATTGGAGTTTAACAGTTGATGAAATTAGTGCAAGGTGAGCAGAAAACTAACATGTGTCGAGATTTTTAGAAGAAGCAATGTAAAAAATGTGGAAAATCAAAAGATTTAGTTGGCGCTTCTAATTTCACTTGTTTTAATTTTAACAGCTCGAAATGTGATAAAAAAAAAAAAAATATTCTTAAATTGATGTTTTTCCTAATTTCAAATGAAAAATGTTAAATTTGACAAATTTTGTGTTTCAGAAAATACCGCAACTCCATATTTGGCCACCGTTAACATAGGAAACGTGCAATACGGCACTGGATGTGGAAGCAGTAAAAAACAAGCGAAGCACGACGCTGCGAAAGCAACTTTAGAAATTTTGATTCCAGAGATGAAGGTTAAAATGGAGCAAGACGACAAACTTAGCACAAAATCGAAATCACAGGAATCCGATTTATCGGTAAGATCAACGAAATGTATTCAGAACGTAGTTCATTTATGGTGCGCCGTAGAATTGAATTGGGAGAAGGCTGAAAGTAATAGTTAGTGTGCACATCACTAAACGACTTGTGAAAAGAAGCCGTAATTTGATGTTTACATTTAAAAATATTTTATTGTCAATGTATGAATGAAAAGTTTAAAAAGCAATTTTATTGGTACAGTTTTTCGACGGAATAAGTATAGAAGACCCAAGAGTGACGGAATTGTGTGTGAAAACAACGGAACCTTTGCCACATGCCATTTTGTTGACGTGCTTGCAAAGAAACTTTGGTCTGAATGAAACGAATATTAAGTATGAAACTGCGCAGTTGAAACATTCGAAAAATGAATTTACTATGACTGTGGGAAATCACACGGCAAAAGTCGTGTGTCAAAATAAAAGAGACGGTAAACAAAAAGCGGCCCAAGCCATTTTACAGGTAATTTTATTGATTGTAGCATGGAGTGTTTTGAAAATTTCTAACCGTTAAAATAGATAACAAGAATAGATATAACGTAACAGATTCGTTGCGTAAGATGTAACATTAATAATAGATTCAGATATAAAGATGTAAAATGCTTAATTGTAAAATTTATCGTAAATTTTTTTAATGTATGTAGGCTTTGCATCCTCATGTACATTCGTGGGGATCTCTCTTGAGATTGTACGGAAATACTTCGGTTAAAACGGTGAAGGAAAAAAAAATGGAAGAGCAAGAAATTACGCTTCTGCAAAACAGAGGAACTTCACGAGGTCCAAATTACGCGATATTAAACAAACTTAGGGAAGAAATGAAAAAACTCAAGGAGATGAAGGTATAGAAAATTGATGTTTCGACAAGAGAAAGAGCCGATTTTAATATTTATTTTTCGGTAATTGCAATAAATATTTGTAATAATATTTTGATTTTTCCCAGAATGCTGTGAGACCAATTGGAAAATTTATACCTCCTGATGATGTCGATCTTCCTGAGGGATCTTCTGCAGAACTGAACAATGTAGTTTTATGACATTGAACAAATTTTTATCACGCTTTCTTCTGCACATTGCAATTACATATTGCGTGCTGCAATTTTTTCGGTTGGAAATGTATTCTAAATGTTGACATTTATAATTGCGTGTTATTGTAAATCTGAATCATTAAGTAGTAATCAGATATAAAATTTATAGAATTTTTCAGAAAATTATTTACCTTGAATTGAATTTTTTGCCGCGTATATGTTGACGCTTCTGTTGTGAGACTTTTTCCGAATTTTCCAGCTCTTGACATCGTGAAACTGTTTGTATTGAAAATTCGCGTAAAAATACATTTAAATTCTCCATGAGATTATAATGATGAATGAATGTTAGTAAGCGGTTAATTCATTATGCTATATCAGAGGATTTTAATTCCGCATGTAAATAAAAAATTGTTCCGAAAAACATTTTTCACTTGTACGGATGTTTATGTGAATCAGATCCGATAAAAACTTTCCAATTATTTTTTGATGACTTTTATTATTTTCTGTTTGCAGTTCCCTTAGTTAAGGTTATGACAATATGATTGTTTTACTTATACTATATAAAGGTTTAAAGGATAGGAGAAGCAACTTAAATTTTATCTTCTGAGCCTTGTTTTGCTTTTTTTAAAAAACCAAATAATGGTTGTTTGAATGATGTTTTTCAAATATATTGATTAAAAATTAAAATTAATTGTTTACATAGATTTAAATTTTTTGAGAAAAATTTTTTTCTATCAAAATTTGAGTTTGCTTATGTGATTATTATTAATATTTTCTTCGTGGGAAATTTTGAGGAACGGCCTTTGGTTTCTTCATATATATGAAAGGAAAGTTTTTGCGTAACTTTTCAATAATCTAGTTCTCTAGACATTTTTATACAACCACAAGACTTGTCTCCTTATACTAAACTCGGTCTGTTGATGGATGTCACATTTCGGAATTGCTCAGCCATCAAATCCTGATAAATGGCAAGTTAAAAGATCTGTGAAATTGTACATTTAAAGGTGTCATTTAGTTTTAAATGAATTTGAACTTGACCTGATATTTGTACCGTAAAAATAATTATTTGTTTTAATGAAATAATGATTTTTGAATTGATATTTTTGAATTTGATATTTTATTGTTCATGCTGTACTAACATGAAATTTCAGTATAATTTTAATATTATTAATTTCTCTAAAACTAGTTAATGTTTTTTATGATATATATTTTTTTCGTAATTTAAAATATGTTATAATTTAAAAAAATTTATAATATATCATATGGTCAGAACGGGATAGAAAAGTACTGTAATTGATGGGAATGATGGTGTACTCTCATATGAATTAAGAGACCGATTATAGGATCTTTGAAGTTATCACCGAAAGTTGAAAAGCAGGTTCATTGCAAATTCAAAAGCTTATTTAAATATTTCATTTGTCTTTGCCTAAGCACTATTATTGTCCTGTTCATGAAAGTTGACTGAAAAATGAATTTAAGGCGTGGCCCAAAACAAAATTAGCATGATTTTTTCTAGAAGTACAACAAATGATAAACTATAAACAAACAATTGACATGAAAAATACAGGATCTCGGCTTACTGAAAAGGACAAGTGACATCAAATTCGTTTTCATTTAAAAATGTGAGAATGAAGTTTCAATTACCTTTCAGTTGTATAAAGTTTTGTTATACGAAGCATGAAATCATAAGAGACTGAAATAGGATCGCGGCATTATTAAATGTTATTATTTATTACTCATTATAAAACGCATAATTCAATTGGATTGAGGGCTGATGTATTAAAAATTACTTCGAGGAAAATAGAGGAAAAGAAACTCGAATTCAGATGAATAATAATGAGGTTCAAAATTGGTGGAAAAAATTCTGTCTTATTGTAGCCCTTTTTTTTTTGTCAAAAGCCCTGCTAAAATCGGAGAAAAGCATTAAGAAGTATAACGAATATCGAATTAACGTGATTATAATTGACACTCGCCAATAGAATTACTAGTTTTACACTTAAGAAATTCTGTACTATAAGCTCGAACTACTATTTACTGTAAGGAATTTTCCGGAAAATAGTCTTAAGTCGACAGTTATTCATGGCTATCACGAACGCTTGCCATTAAATGACAAATGTGTATTCACAAAAATAATTTTCATAAGCTGCATATATTCAAACGTTTATATTCATATCAAACTTACCTGACATATCCAAATCATAACAGCAAAAAAAAGTTTTCTAAAAGAATACTTAAGAGAATGCAAGATACTACATGTGTAACAGATGAAAAAATCAGAAATGGAAATTCCAATAACAAACATCAGTGAAAATTGTTGAATTTTATTTAATTTATAAAAAAATAAAACTATGACAGCAGAATTTTAAAGACAGGAGTTAAACTACATTAGCTAAGAAGGCTAAAAGAAGTGAATTTATATTGAACCCGATGCCTCACTATAGAACAAAACGCTAAAATGAACGAAATGCTTGTACAAAAAAAATTAATGACCAGTTTTCATAGTATGTAAAACAGTAAATAATAAAGCCATGTAAAAAATGAAGCGAAAACCGATTCGAAAAGTCATTTTCATTTGCGTAAGGATTATTCCATTAAAAAAGAAAAGAAAAAATTAATGAACTTCATCTCCGGTGTTATAGATTTATCTTGTTTATTTCGAACAGAAAATACTGTCAGATTTTCCCTTATTTTCGATTTAGTGTCCAAAAATGCGCCGAAATTGATCTAATTAAATAGGAAAAATTATAAAAAAATTCTTGTTGATGACGGATGCTTAAAATGTTAAGTAATAGTATATACCATTACACCCTTTCGCGAAAAATATAATTCCATGATGATCTGACATTTTAGAAATTTGGTTACAGATTCGTTATATCATTACGATTTTGTGAGATTTTTGCAACCCTATCATTCGTCACATTAGTTCTGTCATGCATATCTTTCCATCAGCAGTGATATCATTGCACCTGGAATACTCCTTTAATAAAAACTTTATTTGGACCTTTACGAAAATGAATTGAGTACTGAAATAAGTTATTTCTCTGTTTTCGGTTTTATGTCTATGCTTTGGTTTAAGGTACGAGACGCATGTGATATAATTTTAAGTTAATTTGGAACTGATAACAAAGTATATAAAACTATCCTTCAATAAATAAATATTGCCCATATCAAGGTTCGGTTGTAAGGTTAAACATTAATTCTGATTGCTTTTTTTCAATGAAAATAAATATATTTTGAAGTTAATTACTTTATTATATGGAGTAAAGCTTTTCAATTTTTTTAGTACAGGTGGCATTACACTTGGACCTATTCATCATTTTTTATCGAAATTATATGTGCAAAAAATTGTTATGATACACTTTAATGGAAGAAGATGAATCAGTAACGAAATTACAGTTACTTATTGAACTCCAAAGGACATTATCAAATAAAGATAATTTTTTTATAAAGTAGTACACTTTACAAGATTTAATAATACAAATTAAAACTATTTCGTGCATCGAAAAATATCCGGTGCAAGGAGCTGAAGTTTTTTTCTCTCTAATCTGTTGCTGTTTTTATTTTGTATTCTTTCTTTGTGATTAACATACTCACTGCCTCAGGAGTATAAATAATATCTTAAAGTATAATCTAAACAAGTGGGATAGGAGAAAAGAAATGTAGTAGAAGCTTAACCTGTACCAAGGACAAATAATTTTTTTCATTAATCTTAGCAATCATTTGATGTCAAACAGAAAACGCAGTCAATGTTTCAAAATAAGTCTTACGAATCACAAATAACTTCTACCGGTCGAGTGTGAAAAATTATTTGTGACACAATCGAAAAAATAAAAATGATCTCTTTTCATTATTGTGTCAAGCAACTATTCCAAACAAGTTTTCAAAAAACGGAGTATTGAATTCTGATAAAAATTTGTTTTCAATCCCTAGGTGAATAAAGAGGAAGATTTTTCTTGAATCGATATCGCTTTTCCTCTTCTGCACATTGTGCTTTACCAATAGATTAAATCGAACAAGGCTAAGGTTGTTACATAAGAGAAACTCAAAAAATTCCACATTTAGTACACTTAAGATGAATTATGTTGAGCTCTTTTATACGCGTAACAAAGAATGGGTATTAAAGAGAATTAATGTTAATGAGCAATATGTAATTCAACAGAATTTTAATTAAAGGCATAGATATTTTTTAGGTTTCTAGAACTGAGACGGTTCTCGCTTTTCCACTAAAAAAAGAGGCTAAATATCTGTTAATGAGAATTAATGACAAGAATAATTACTTAAATACTGAGGCAGTATATGATCCTAAACTGGAGAGATAATTTTACATATCTACACTTTTACTTGTTCTATGGCGCACAGTATCATACAGTGTCTTTAATTTTTGGCATTTTTTTTTTAATATTCAAACTTTCGCTTATATTCAGATTTCATTTCAAAGTTTCGGAATTAAGGTGACGATTTTTTTTCACCAACTGAGAATGATGTTAATAGTTATGTTGAAGAAGAAAACTTAAACCTTCCAAAGAAATCGGTAACGTACACGATGAAAAATAAATGAAACTTGTTTAAATAAATTTTTTTTGAGCCGAGAAGGAAAGCAATACTGGCACTCGTGTGGTGTTTGGGCCACGAAATTTGAAACGCCATGGATACATCTTACGAGCTCATCGAACTCTAGTCCGGGATTACCTTCGGGTTTCCAACCAGCCTGCGGTTCGTTTGGCCTCAACCGGCTGAAGCATCCACGACCTAATGCAAAGAGAAGGAAACACAGAAAACCGCAAACTAGGAGTTCCTTTCCGGAACAAAAGCGCGTGCACCCACAGACATCGGTTTTCTGCCAAAGCTGTCGCACATCGGCTGCCTTGTCTAGAAACATTACCGTGCTTTTTTTTTCCAGAAAACGCACTTTTTCTTTTTCTGTGAGGTAGAAATTTCCCACGATCCGAATGACTCTTCTTCCATCCTCTCTCAAGCCCTCCACTTTGACTGTATAACATATCAAAAGCTCGCTACCAATTTCCATGCAGATATTTTCTGAAGCAATGGCGCTTCATCAGTATCTAAAACATTCGGTTATGATGGAAGACTGCGGCTAAGTTCCATGGTCCATGCTTTAAGTTCGGTTTTCAACAGCCGACGTTACCTCTACCGAACGACTGATCATGAAGCCTGAAACTTAATTCAGTTCACAATAGAAATATTTAAAAGTGTGAAAGGTCACGGGTCACGGTCCTGTAGAAAGTAACATTTTTCCAGTCTATTTGCTGGACAACGCAAATGAAGATACGCCGCTAATGAGCGTGGTCGCTTAAGTCATTCCCTCCGCAGCATAGCCCATGGAAATTCTTGCATTCAATTGCAGATGATGTAGCTCTTTTAGAGTCATTTACAATACTTGAAGAATGTATAAATTGTAGTCTTTCGTTTTTAAAGATGAATAGATCTTTTTTGTTCACTGCTGGGTCAAAGTGATAAAGTGCCATCGTTGCAAATCACCGCTGCAGGACGTTCTCGATTATACTGATGACCGATTGTTTTCTGATTATATAGAAGGATAAACAACGAAAATCGAAATAAAAAGGAAGGCTGATTTAAAAATTTTTTCGTTAGTTTTTTAAATTTTTTTTATTTCATTAAAGGTATTTTTTGAATTTTAAAACGAATTAAAACTGGTTTTTTTGAATTTAATCTAAGGGTTTTTCTTGAAACTTATTAACGTTGATTGCCTATCTGTATTGTGGTCCCCAGCAGAACGTTCCATTACCCCATTTTAAAGAATAGTCCGTTTAAAAGGCATCTTTTAGCAGTGATCGTTGAAGGGTGTTCGAAAATGGAAAGGAATTCGATGATAATGGAACTGGAACCGAGTAACCGTGTTTATCATATGCAAGTCCAGTCACTTAAAATTATCGTTTATCTCAATGTGCATATTTCTCGCAACCTTAAAAGACCGAACGGCTCATCCTAATAACAATAAACCCTGACTTTTTTTAAGAAAAAGTTAAATTGGAATTTTCCAGCCGTTTGCCACTCAATTTATTGAACGATTTTCTTGCGAGTTGCCCATGGAAACGGCGGAAAATGAAAATCTCACTCGCCATCTGACAAATCGATGATGTTTCTCGCATTTAAGAACCGATTTAAACGAACAACGCATTGCATCGCCGACGAAGTTGTGAGGGCAGAGATAAAGTGAAAAAAAAATAAAATTTCCAATATTATTTATCCAGATTATTCGAAAATTTTATCCACTGCAAACGCCGAAGGAATTAAATTTGGAACGGGCTTTTTTTTCGGTCGCATGCGAGTAGATTTTTTCCAGCAGATTATGTTAAAAAAATAACCGGTGTTTTCATTAAATTTCTTTGACACTATTTGTCATCGAAAGGCCGGGTAAGACAATGTTCTTCGGCCATCCATTGATGTCTCTGTCATGTTACCACAATAATTAAATGAAAGTCACGATATAAATAAAAAAAGAGTGCATTCCTTGTGCACTGAACGTTATCCAGAGCATTAAAAAGAAACGGAATTTGATGATGGTTTTGAAGTAAAATAGACTGAAAAAGAGGAATTGAATTCAAAAATGTTATTTGTCATGTTTTCTTCCCTTTTTTCGATCAATGACAACTTTTCCTTGCGGATTTGACGACCCTTTTATGCATTTTGTTTTATCGTTTTAAATTGCCCAACGGAAGTTTTGAATATTCTCGAAAAAAAAACATAGTCTCCAGAGAAATAGATTCTTCGCAAAGGCAGAGTATTGATTAGAAACAGGAGCTCGTAGTTAGGAGAGATTGCTGTTGTCATTCTCTGTTACAGGATAAATGATTTATATTGTAAATGAACATTTGAACAGCTACGATAGATAAAAAAATGTACAGAATATTATATATATAATAATTTATTGGACAATTGTTGTATATTATTTATTATATATTTCGTAATTTATCTATTACTTTTCTTTTATAACACGGAAAAAACTTTGATAGATGTATGAAAGCATTGTTTTGTAATATGAATTTTTTAGGCAAATTCATATTTTATAATTAACACAAATTTTTGCAAAAATTCTATTAGCCAAAGAAAAAAACAAGATTAACCATACTTTATTGGAAGCAATTACCTCAAGCTTAGGAATGTGTAAAATATGGGTTACAAACAAAGCAGTAATGTCTTGAAAGCATGTAATTAGAAAATAATGGGAATTGTGAAGCTCGAAAAATATCTTTTATGAAAAGAAAAACTTTATTTACGTAAGGTAAAATTTTCTTTCACATTATCATAACAATGAATAAACCCGATAAAACGTTCCATCTTCATTCAAACAACAGATACATGGCAATGTTCAATTTTTTTAGAATTTAGGATAACATCGATGGTGTGGGGGAACTTATTAGTGTGTATCCTAACATAAAAAAATTTTTTTAGAGCCATCTTTCCTTTTTGAATCATTTCTCTTAGTGCATAATAAGTAGTTTCGGATATTTTCATGTGAGTCGTATTTGTAATTTCCAGTGATCTTAAAAGTCTTCCGAATATAATGTTCCAAAGCTGCGAATAATACGATGCTGAAAGATTACTACTGAAAATAATATAGTAAAAAAATTAATTTTTTCTGTTTAGGAATAGGAAAAAATCAATTTTCTTCTTACATCTCTTTAATATAATTTAATAAGTACTCTTTATTAGGATAGTCTATGTTAACTTTCCGTTGGTAGCATTGTTTTTAAAACACTCTCGCGGCCAGTCATGAAGTTCAATTTCATAAAATTTAACCATTAAAATTTTCATTTTTCCAATAATTTTTTTCACAAGAGAATTATGATTGCAAAATAATTAGAAAGGAAGTAGTTCAAGGGAATTTTCCACAACAAAAATGACGATTACTTCGGATAATTTAAATCAAAATTTTAAAAGAGTGCTGGAAGAGAGCAACGAACAAGAATTGATTTCGGATTGCGATTCAAAAAATTTTTTAATCAACGATCAAGAAGAATCGGTTCCTCAATGGAATCCTAAAAGAATAAAAAAAGATCTCAGTGATGACTTTAGTAATGAGGACAGTGAAGAGTCTCAGGCAATCACAAATACACAAAATGGCACAGGTCAGATTTTTATAAATAAAAAAATCTTAAAAAAAGTAAGGAAGATTAGGAATGATACTTAAAAAACCTCTGTCTTCAAAAAAATGTTTAACTTATTGACATAAAAAAATGTATAGGCTTTTCTTTTTAAAATGGCATTATAAAGTTTTCTGTTCAAGATCTAAATTTTATATAAATTGTTATTATATTATTTTTAATTTATATCATTCAGATGCAGACAAAAAAGTATCAAATAATGATGATGTTGAAATGTCAAATGCAAATGAGAGGAAAAATCATTTTGGAATACGGGTAAGAAATGCAGATGAAATGAAACTCAGAGAGTTTGATATTCTGGATGAAATTGGTCCCCATGACAATATAAAAATAGAGTCAGAAAATTTTCCTAATGGTGAAGATACCACTTCTCTCAATGATGATGATGATGATGATGAAGATGATTATTACTATTATTATGATGATTTCTTAGAAGCTGAAATTGATGTGATGCTTGAGCAAGGTAAGGGCTTTAATCCAGTATTTATTAATAGTTATATTATTATTTTTATTTGTGATTGAATATTAATGTAAGAAAGTATGATATGAAATTTATCCTGAGATGTAAAAATTTTCTTCTCAGTAAATAACAAGATCTTAAAAGAAGTAGATTAGATATTGAAAAGTTATGTCTCAATAAGAGATTTTCAAATGAATAAATTAATTATCTTTGGAGTAACTGAGGACAATACCAGCAAGATATAACTGTGAGAGAACTCTTTTGGTTGGCTCTTGTGGTGATGTAAATGTTATTTATTTTAGTAATAAATGGAAAAAATTGCAATTACAATTTGAAAAGTGTTATTTCACTAGCATAGCTGAAACCAAAGATTCTTAATGAATTGAATGTTTAATAAAACATGTAAGATATATTATTGTACAATTTTATTTAAGTTGTAAAATTTTTGTTTTTACCTTTAATAAAGCTCTGGAATCAGATAAAAAAAAAATTGGAAATGACAAGAATAATATGGAGTGTAATGGAATTGAGAAAGAGAAGAAAGAATTTGAAGATCAAAAAAAGGAATATGAAGAACTTGAAAAAATTGTTATGGTTGAAAAAGTAAAAAATCATTTTGAGGTATTGCCAGATGGATGGGTAGCAGTCACTCATAGCAGTGGAATGCCTTTATATCTTCATAGAGCTTCAAGGGTTTGCACCTTATCAAAGCCTTACTTCCTTGGACCAGGAAGTGCTAGGAAACATGAAATTCCCTTAAGTGCAATTCCATGTTTGGAATATAAGCGTGCTAAAGAAGAAGAGATTAAAATAAAAAGTGAAGAAAATGGCAAATCAAATGTCCACATTTTAAATGGTATGATAAAATATCATTATAATTATTTTAGATTAAAATTATTTGTTTATTGAAATCTAGTTTGCATAAATTTTAAATAATTTAGAATAATGATGAATTAAGAGATTTAACTTCGGAATTAATGATCAATGAATTATGTAAAAAAAATAATTTATTTTTTATTTAGTTGTTATAATTGATAAGTAAAATATTTGTATTTTACTAAGGTAATGAAATTCCAAATGCAAGACTGGAAACAGTGCTGGAAAATGAGCAGAGTAGACAATTAAAACCATATCAGGTTAGGGAATACTGTCAAAATTTATTTGAATTTGAAACAATTAAAGTGACCAGGTTTAAATCATGGTAAGTAATTAATGCTTGATATATATATATATATATATATAAATGTGCACTTACACACACACACACACACACACAAATAAGTAAATAAAAACTTAGCAATTATGAGACAAGCATAAGATGGGTTTGGAATATAATATCTAGTGTTGATGGTGTTTACTGAAAATACTTTTTCTTTATGTTCTACACAGGTTGGCCAGGCGTAAGTTTGCCAAGGAAAAGTACAGAAGACTTAAAAGACCAACCTTGCCGAAAGATACCAAGTTAATAGCTTGTCCCATTAAAACGAATGATGGTAAATCGGGACGTACACGAGAATGGATTATGAATCCGAAGGGGAAATCATATGTCTGCATTTTACATGAGTATATCCAAAGAGCTCTAAAGGACCAACCAGTGTATACCTTTAAAGAATTAGGTTTGTTTTTGTTAGTGTATAATTTTGATCTTTCCTCGAGTTAACAGTGTAATAACTTTCAAAAATATTGAAGTTAAAATTTTTTTGTTGACATTGTTAGTTGTGGAATAGAAAAATTGTAATTTTATGCTGATAGCCATAAACCGGACTAGCATTAAACGTTTTCGAAAAATCGATATTTTCTAAATTCTAGAACTAATTTCACATAATTTTACAAATTCGTTTTTTAAAACACTGTTTTAATTCATTTGGAAAACAAATGACTATATATATATATATATATATTTGATACTTTTACGTTCTGTAAAATTTGTAAATATTATAAAAAATCGTTAAACAACTCAGAAAATCACAGTAGACAATGACTTGTATTCTTTACGATAAGAATGATGTTGGGTGTAATGCATATTACAAGAAACTGTAAATATCTGATAAAAATTTTTTTGTTTTACATTCTAACGTTAAAATGATTTTATCATATTTCCTTCTAAACAAACGATGTGAAGCATGCTTCTATTTGAGACAACATATGAAATAATATACATATATACATACATACACACATATATATATAAAAACATTGTTAAAGTTTTTATATAATGTTGTTATAGTTATACAACTATTATTGTAACTATCCTGTGAACTATAATATTCACTCACTATTTAAGCTCCAACAGATATCTAAGTTCTTTCATTAGTTTTTTACATTCAGTCCAGGCTGATGGTGTTTCCTGATTGACAGTCATGGAGAGAAGATAATTTTGCATGTTTAAGTCTTGCGTATGAATTTTCCTGATATTTGGAACGTAGACCACTATTTTACTCCAGAATTTTTCTTTTTTGCCCCCAAAATTAAAATTTTTATTTTCATAAAAGACAATTTACATATTTAGATTAGTTAAAAATATATTTTCCGGAACATTATTCCATATCTAATAACAAATGATTAGTTACTGCGTTGGCTACTACGGTCAATTATGATGTAAGTTTCACGAAAAATAGAACATGAAAATATCTGTGATTTTTAATATTATATTTAGAAATGGTGAAATTATTGGAGTTTAACAGTTGATGAAATTAGTGCAAGGTGAGCAGAAAACTAACATGTGTCGAGATTTTTAGAAGAAGCAATGTAAAAAATGTGGAAAATCAAAAGATTTAGTTGGCGCTTCTAATTTCACTTGTTTTAATTTTAACAGCTCGAAATGTGATAAAAAAAAAAAAAATATTCTTAAATTGATGTTTTTCCTAATTTCAAATGAAAAATGTTAAATTTGACAAATTTTGTGTTTCAGAAAATACCGCAACTCCATATTTGGCCACCGTTAACATAGGAAACGTGCAATACGGCACTGGATGTGGAAGCAGTAAAAAACAAGCGAAGCACGACGCTGCGAAAGCAACTTTAGAAATTTTGATTCCAGAGATGAAGGTTAAAATGGAGCAAGACGACAAACTTAGCACAAAATCGAAATCACAGGAATCCGATTTATCGGTAAGATCAACGAAATGTATTCAGAACGTAGTTCATTTATGGTGCGCCGTAGAATTGAATTGGGAGAAGGCTGAAAGTAATAGTTAGTGTGCACATCACTAAACGACTTGTGAAAAGAAGCCGTAATTTGATGTTTACATTTAAAAATATTTTATTGTCAATGTATGAATGAAAAGTTTAAAAAGCAATTTTATTGGTACAGTTTTTCGACGGAATAAGTATAGAAGACCCAAGAGTGACGGAATTGTGTGTGAAAACAACGGAACCTTTGCCACATGCCATTTTGTTGACGTGCTTGCAAAGAAACTTTGGTCTGAATGAAACGAATATTAAGTATGAAACTGCGCAGTTGAAACATTCGAAAAATGAATTTACTATGACTGTGGGAAATCACACGGCAAAAGTCGTGTGTCAAAATAAAAGAGACGGTAAACAAAAAGCGGCCCAAGCCATTTTACAGGTAATTTTATTGATTGTAGCATGGAGTGTTTTGAAAATTTCTAACCGTTAAAATAGATAACAAGAATAGATATAACGTAACAGATTCGTTGCGTAAGATGTAACATTAATAATAGATTCAGATATAAAGATGTAAAATGCTTAATTGTAAAATTTATCGTAAATTTTTTTAATGTATGTAGGCTTTGCATCCTCATGTACATTCGTGGGGATCTCTCTTGAGATTGTACGGAAATACTTCGGTTAAAACGGTGAAGGAAAAAAAAATGGAAGAGCAAGAAATTACGCTTCTGCAAAACAGAGGAACTTCACGAGGTCCAAATTACGCGATATTAAACAAACTTAGGGAAGAAATGAAAAAACTCAAGGAGATGAAGGTATAGAAAATTGATGTTTCGACAAGAGAAAGAGCCGATTTTAATATTTATTTTTCGGTAATTGCAATAAATATTTGTAATAATATTTTGATTTTTCCCAGAATGCTGTGAGACCAATTGGAAAATTTATACCTCCTGATGATGTCGATCTTCCTGAGGGATCTTCTGCAGAACTGAACAATGTAGTTTTATGACATTGAACAAATTTTTATCACGCTTTCTTCTGCACATTGCAATTACATATTGCGTGCTGCAATTTTTCGATTGGAAATGTATTATGACTCTTGTTAGAAGTAAAAAAATATAAGATATTTTACTGAACCAGAAAAGCGCACTTCCGCGTTACACTTTTTAAACAAGGAACGAGTATGGAAACTCAGACGCTCAGGCTCTACTGGTCTCTCATTTTATTTGAGTATTTTTTCTCTTATTTCGGTCTTCTTTGGGCACGTAACGTTTAGAATGATTTTAATTTTATCTCACACTTTTTTTTCTTATACTCTGTAATCTTAACAACGTTCTCACTTTACAATGTTATATGTATTTAATTTGTCTACCTCATTTTTCAAACAGTAGATATGTTATTAGATTTTTCGTTCAGTGTAGTATTTCTCAATTTCAATTTACGCTGCGCCTTGGTCGGTCATGACAAACTTCCGGTAGCAGTGACCAATCTTTGGAATTTTTCCATTGTATATTTATTTTTAGTTATTATATTTTCTTTGCAATTTACTGTCTTCACTTATGATCTCCATGCTCAGGGAAAATATTATTTTTTCTTCGAATCGAGCTGTCGAGAAAACAGCTAAATTAATGTTAAATGAATTAAATGAATAAAAAACTAGTTAAATTGTATATTTTAAAAATATGTATCCTTAAATTTGTTTATATTTAAGTGTAGCATGTAGAGAAACACTTTTAATGCTTATGTGAGAACTTGTAGAATGTCTTGATTCTTGTTTTCTTTAAAATCAAAAAATTAAAAGGAAATGCATTTAAAAATAGTATTTTTTCGGTATTTATATATAAAGATATTGATATTAACCTGTTACAGTATATTATTATTATTATTATTATTATTATTATTATTATTATTATTATTATTATTATTATTATTATTATTATTATTAT
>JAOWBB010006626.1:0-21418 GCA_028565995.1 Ricinus marginatus
CTCCATGCCACTGCCACCAAACCATGCCAGTCACTCCCACCCCACAGCCACTAACCCACCCTGGCCCTTTCTGCCCCGCCCCAGACAAAATCTGAGACTCGTTAATTACCGCAAATGACTGCTGCAGCGGTGTCTTACGCCGGGAGTTTTGCCGAAAATGGTACAATCGCCTTTTGGGCCGCGTCGCTGTAGTTCCCTAAGCTTGGAACCTGGGTGAAAATAATTAGCTGCAGCGCGAAGCGCGAAATGGATGGAGTCAGAGGCGGAAATCCCAAGTTTTCAAGTCTTCGAGTAATTAGTCTTTGCTTGTGTTAAATTGAAAGGGTTGAAAACGCGAAGTTTTGCGCTGAAATCGCACCAAGTTCTCCACTGGAGACGGGAGCACGCAGGGAAATCCTTCTGGAGCACGCCGAAATTTCAGGAAAAAAAAAAATAAATAAATAAATCTTAACGCCTTATTACTTAGAAACTGTCTGAAGCCCCAAAGGAATAATTTGCCTATTTGCATTATTATTTTTTCCTTTTTTTTTTTTTCCATCCCAAATTTCAGTGCTGCTTCCAGCTGTTGGCTGCATGGAAAGAAAAAAGAAAAAATCTTTGAATTTTCTGAATAATTAAACAAGCCCGAAGCGAATTAATTACGTTATTTACCTTTATAATAAACTTCTCTGTACATGCTTGGGCAATATTTCGCTCCTCCGTTCTGAAATGACAGAATATTTAAATAAATATTTTGCAGGAGACCCGGAGAAATGTGCAAAATTCTTGTGTTGCCACGGAAAAAAAGGTTTTGTCGTTGCCGCGCCTCGTTCGGGAAATTAACTGGATAAGAAATTGGAAATTAAAATTCGGACTCTTGCCCGGCGCCCGGTAAAGCACGGGTAACCCGAAGGGTATCAAAATGCGGGCGAGAGTCAAAGCCCCCCCCCCTCCAGTGCTGACAACTGCAGTCCTCACGTGGCGAAGGCTGCACCCTGAAAACATTTCCTCCGCAGGAATTTTCACCACCGATTCGGCCCCGCAGGCTCGAAATTTTCCCCGGACGTCGCGTATTGCGCCAATCCCATGCGTGTAATCAGGGAAAAGCATCAGGAATTTACTTTTTATTTTCTTTTCAAAGACAAGTTTTCCACATATAAACACTTTTAAAGGAAAGAACTTATTCGATGCGTGAGCAAACACATTAATTAGGAAAGTTTTTGTTTCCGGCAATTGCCGAATGAAGATTTTCCTTTTTGTGTATCCTTCCCTTGCCGTACAGAATGTGGGAAAAAAAAAAAAAAAGGAAATACCCACTTGATTGCTGTTGAAGTCTATATTCGTTCTGACGGGTCTGTGATGGAGCGGCTGAGGAGGTCTGAAATTGTTGCCCAGGGGGGCTTTTGGATGTTTGGCGTCGCCCTGCATAAGCCTTCGCAGTCCGTGGAGCTGAAAATGAAAAAATTTAATTGCCGAATGAGTAATGTAAATCGGATTTGATGGATTAGCCGAAAAAAAAAAAAAGGGAAATTTCGGGTTATTTATCATGTTGATAAAGTGCATCGGGTGTAGAGGCAGTAAAAACGGAAAACGTGGTCTTTTGCGGACAATCAATCCCAAGTTTTTCATTATATGCGGGCGGATTATGATTTTCCCTTTTTTTTTTTTTTGATGTGCAGCAATACCTCGTATGATGCCATTAAAAATGTTTATTTTACGAACGGTTTATAAATTTTTGATGCCATCATCGAAATGTACTAATGCCACCGTCGAAATCCCCGAAAACATTTTTCCTCCACTGATTTTTCATGCGTTTGCTTATGTGCGCGCAAGTGCAATGGTTGTAACGTGGCGGAGATTAGAGCCGAAGTCCGCGTCGCAGTTTAAATCGGATTTTCCGCGATCTGCTGCACCCCCGGCAAGGGCGAGTTCCGCTCCGGGGGCAGGAAAAGAGGAAAAAAAAAAAAGTTTTCAAACGCTGAAACAGCGAAGAAAGCCTGGAAAAGAAAAATGTCTTTCCTCTTCCGGAGCGTTTTTTTTTTTTTCTGGGCTCAAAAAAGAAAAACTTTATGCGCACTCATTTTTTAATAATGTTACACGCTTCAATAAAAAGGACAGGACATCCTGGTGTGACCTGTCACGTTGTCCTGCCGTGCATCGCATTTCTTCTTTATGACATTACAAAGCGTCTAAGAGAAACCTCAGGAAATCCTTTTGCCGTGGGTTTTTTTTTTTTTTTTTTTTTTTTAACTGACACGGAATTTTCTCCCCCGATTCCTCCGCCTCCGCCTCCCCCTCCCTTCCGCGCCCGTCCGCTGCTGGCTGCTGCAGCTTACTTTTCAATACAAAATCAGAATTCCCCGTAAAATGCAGGCTTTTGCCGTCGGCGTGACACATCGATGCCTTTTGCCCGCATCTGATTTTACGGTTTTTCCTGCCCCGTTTTCTTTCTCATTCCGGAACGCGGGAAATCCAGCCTCGGCCCGGTCGAACCGGTGCCAGACGGAAAAGGAACGCGATTTTTTTTTTTTTTTGCTCAGGCCCTGGCGAACGTTCGACGACGGACAAAATTATTTCTCTTTTTGGGTTTTGGGAAAGGAAAAGAAAGAAAGAAAGAGGGAAAGAAAGAAAAAAAAAAAAAGGCCGTTCGAGGAGAACCTGTGGAAATTTTCCGGGGTTAAAATACTTAAAAAGGTAAACATTATGGGTTCCATTTTCCATTTAGAACCTTAGAAAGTTTTGACTAAATAAACTTCTTGCCTGAACTGTAATTTAAAAACTTTGCCTCTCGCTGGAACGGGAAATCTAAATAACTATCTTAAGACCGACTGTTTTCAAAAATCTAACAATAATTTTTTTTCCTGTATCATTATTACGTGCATGATCATTCATCGCGTATGAATTTTATGCCTTTTGCATTGAAGCGCACGCCCTTTGAAGGGAAAAGCGGAAAAAGGTGCATCTGCATTCATTAATTTTTTTTTTTTTTTTTGACCGAAAACATTTTCCGCCCGTTCGGCGAAAAACTGCGCCCCGACAGCGGGAGACGCTGATGCGCTCGGACCCGGTTTTTAGGAGTTTCCGCGGCAGGCACGACCCGCGTGCGGTGAAGGAACGGGATGCGGTGCAAGAGGTAAACATCCGCCCGCGGCGGCAGTGCCACGGTTTCCGCGTTCGATTCGACACCGGCGACAGCATTTAATCTGCACGTTCCGCTTCCTTAACTCCGCTTTGTTTTCGTCCGGGGGACGAACGCTTATTCCGTACGAACATGCCATTGTCATCGTCGTTCGGCAAATAAAGGGTCCCACCTTGCCGGGTTTCGTCACTTTCTGCTCGCTGAATGTTTTGGACGTTTTCAACAGGCAATGCGCGGATCATTTCTTTTGCCGGGTTGGGGGGGGGAGGAAACGAATGGTTTTTCGGAACGGACGACGGCCGAGAAGATCGGCCACGTAAAAGATTAATAATTTGCAGTGGAACGCGTCATTTTCTTATTGATTTTCGCGTTCTCCCAGCTCGCTTTTGGAGAATGTCCGAAAATTAAAGAAGAAACGGGGGGGGGGGGAAAAAAAAAGGGAAGAAGAAACGAAATCGATTGTGCATGGGAATCAATGTGTTAAAGAAAGGGCAAAAGTAATGAAAAATCCCGTAACAATGTAAGGATTTTTTTTTTTTTTGTGGAAAACGCAGGGGAAACTTGTGAAAACAATTATGGAAAATCTTTCAGAGACAAAACTGGAGGAAAAAAAAATTCTGCTTGAATCTTCTCATAAATGCCGGAGTAATAAGGAGATTGCCTGGATAACGCTTTTAAATTTGCCAAAGGAATAAACATTCTTCAGCGAAATATAAATCAGATTTTTTTTTTTTTCCATCTCCAGGGCTTCTTTTTTTTTTCCAGGACTAAAATGTAAATCATCTGCATTGTGAACATCAAAAGAGCTATTCTTTTAATTTTCATTCCTTTCATTTATTTATTTGCATTTCTTTTAATTAAGAATTTTTTCCACTCTTTAATAATTTTTTTAAACTCCCGAAAAACCTTAAGCTCGAGATATTGAAAAATGAAAGTTAAGTGGATATAAAATTCGTTTCCGATGAAAGTAATAAAAAAAAAAAAAAAAAAGGAAAAATTTTCCAGAATTCCTGAAAAGCCTTTTACCTCTTGAATAAACGCAAGTTGATGGGATTTATGTTGATTTCTTTTATTTTTTATTTTATTTTATTATTTTTTTTTTTTCTCCGACGGTGCAACAAGAGGTAGGGGAAAAACTGCGGAAAACGGAAGCGATGCGCGCGGGAAAGGAATGTGCGGAAAATTTCGACGCCGCACTTTTCAATCGCCGGCTGGAACCCGGGAGCGCGTTCACGAACGGGGTTGAAACGTGCGAAAAACTCCGCCGCGGGGCTCCGGGCAATCGCAGACGCCGGCTGCGAGGAAAATGACGAAATTTCCGGCGCTCGACTCGAAGAACGCGCTCGATCGGAAGCCCGAACCGAGTGACGATCCGGCAGCGAGGATCCGGGCGAGCGGAAGGGAGCCGGCATAAGGCCGATGCGGAATCCTCTTTCGGGGCCCTTTTCCTTCCTTTTTTTTTTCCCCCCCCCCCATTTCTTCTTGGGCCTCCTCTTCCTTGAAAGGGGAGAATTTTCGAATAGTTTTTCCGGCAATCCAATTATGAGAAGTTTCGAATATTTTTTTAAATATTTTCAGAAAGTGAAATGTGAAGAGCTTTTTTTTTCCGCCGAGGTTTTTCCTTCCTTCTTCTTCTTCCTCCTTTTTTTTTTTTTTTTTTTTTTTTCTGCCCTCTCTGTTTCGGGGGCCCCTCGATCTCAACCTCCGATGTTAATGAAAAACATTTCGCGAAAGCAGCATCTCTGCGTAAATGTCCTATTACTGCTTTATTTTATTTTACTCTTGTCCCAGGTTCGCGCAGCGTCGTGGCGACGCTTGCAGCCGAATTTTTTTTTTCTTTTTTTTTTTTTTTTACGGTGCCGCAGCGGGCCGAACTGCTGCCGCGACAGGTAATTTGCGATATTTGCCCGGTGATTAAATTCACCCGCGAACTTTTTTTTTCGGAACCGACCGCGTATCCTAACCGTTGCCGGAAACTCCTTTTATTCCGTCGCATCGAGGGGTTTTTTGGTGCAGGGTTACCCGGGGAGAGTTTTCCACCGAAAAGGAAAAATAACCCGCCGCCGGTTCCGAAGTCTTTTCCCCTTGAACCTGATTCGATGGAGGTTTCCTTCTTCGCGTTCATTTTCTCCTGAAGGAAATCTTATTTCTTTAACTCGGTAGGAAGCTATTCCGTAATTTACGGTTGCTACTGTTTATTTTTCGGATTTTTACCTTATTCATTGCTGTAAGGAAGAAGAAATCCTATAATTTTTCAACCGCCCTCCTCCGCAGCACCGGGGCGGGGGGAGGAAAGAAAGGAAAACAAAAAAAAAATCCTTCGTCATGAAATAAAACTTAGGCGGGGAAAATATATTCATCCGGCTTCCTCGCGGCCGGGATACATTTTTCTCCCGCGGGCTTTTTTAACCCAAATCGAAGGCGAAGCGAACCTGATTCCCGGGCGGCGCAGCGCTCCTGTCGGTCCCTTATTAGGGGGGGGCCTCTCGACGGTGCCCGGCATCGAAACCTCCGTTCCGCGACGGATTCGATGTATCCAGCCGTAAAGTGTCGAACAAAGGAAATTTGCAAGAATTGGTAATATTTCTCGCTGTTGCTGCGGCTCAGACGTTTGCGTTGCGTGATGCGAGGGTGTTGATTAACTTGTAACATACAATTTATGTGTTAGCCAACGGTTCGCTTATCGTCAATTCTGGGCTATTTCATTTAATTAAATTACACCCTTTTGTTGCGGATACGCTCCGAATGAAATATTTAAACAGGAAGCTGTCTTTGCAGAAGCCGGCGGATGGTTTACCCCGAAAGATGACCTTTTCGGGGGCGAAGACTGAAAATATAGCGCGCGACGTCCGGATCCCATTTCCTACTTGTTAAGCAGCAGGAATCGTCGCCGGACGTGCGAAAGCGCGAAAGCGCAAAAAAAAAAAAAAGAAAAATGGATCGCTGATGGGCAAAGAAGAAGAAGAAGAAACCTACGGCAGAGGAGGCGAAAACCGATGGCGATCTACTTTTAGGTAGCCGGTTAACTGTGAGTCTTCCTGTGGGCTCCTTGTGCTGCAGTACGTTTGATAGCTGTCGGTTGTTACTGTCAGACGTCGAAATCGGTGCCGCGATTCGATTTTCGATACATTCGGAGGTGAAAATTTTCAAAATTTTCCTCCCGTCAGCATTGAGAGGCGATTTGCAAGTGTAAATTCTTCCCGTTTCGAAGTGCGATGAGCCCGGGATCGGCATCGGACGCGACAGGACGATTTCGTTTCGGCAGGGCAGGTTTCCCCCCTTGCGGGCTGAGCCGGGGGGGGGGGGTTCATCCGGAGGCAAGGCTCTTTGCGCGATTTGGAAAAATGAACAGGGGAAAAGGGCAGGGAGTGCGGAAAGGCAGAAAAGGAGTTGTTATGGAAATGGAGAGGTCAGCAAAACGTGTAATGAAAGAGTCGAAGGGGAAAAAAAAAAAAAAAAAAAGGCAATAAAAACTGGGAGAGATCGTCATAAAGATTGCAGTCACGACACGGAGCCAGGAGTTGTATTGTTAATTTATGAACCATTCTAAAACCACTTACATGCTAATCAAGATGTAAGAAGGCGGCTCTGATTTACAGCAACGATTTAATTCGTTTCTTTGCCCATTCCCTATCTTCCTTTGCTCATCGGTAAAACCCGAGCTCGAGCATATCCGGTTCCGGAATTTCGATCGAATGGCGAACGGGGATAATTCTCGTCGCTCGCTTCTGGAGTCGTCGGGAGAGGGAGTTTTCCGGCAAAAGCGATCCAATTTTTTTTTTTTTTTTGAAAAAAAAAAAAGATTCCGTACCTGTTGCTTGGTTATATATATTGGTTTGTTTAATATCACCCACGTGACGGTTTCGTGACACGCCGGCATGGTAGTTGACCCGTCGTAAGTCATGTAGTGCTCCGTTTCGGGAAGCAGCTCCTTTATCGACAATCTCTTGATTTCCACTTCCTCACCTGTCGAAATCGCAAAGATTCGACCGTTATTCTAGTGCCCCGGTCGGGTTTTCGGTAAAAAAAAAAAAAAAAAAAAAAAAAAAAAAAGAGAGAGAGAGAGAGGAAAGAAAAAAGCAACGACTAACCTCCGTATTTGATTTTCTCTACTTGATCAGTCAGTATCCTCAATTCCGGATTGGAGAGGTCTCCTAACTGAAAAATAAAAGAAGGCGGGTAAAAAAGGGAAGTTAAGCTGGGCGGAAATCGGGACGGGGCGGCATGTCCGATGAGAGTAATTCCGCCGCCGTTGTTCCGGGATTGATTCATTACCGGAAGAGGCGAGTGCGTCGGGTCGTGAAGCGGGAAATGTATCACGTTTCCGAAAACTTTTTCGAACGGAGTCCTGGGAGAGAGGAGATCGACCCACCGGAAACTTTCAGACCCATAATAAGACCGTCCGTTTATCCTCTCCCGGCTGATGGAACATTCTCTTCGAGGGAGAGTTGAGGATTTGTCGGACGGCCCGGGGCAGTTTCCTCCCCCGGGGGTGCGTCGCCGCCGCTCCTCCTCCTCCCGGGTTTTTTTTCCGAAATCCCCCGAGAGGTACGAAGTTTTCGAGTGTGTCGCCGCAGAGCGTGGACGGCAAAAAAAAAAAAAAAAAAAAAATCAGGATCAGCCCGAGAAACTGCGATGAAAACGACCGCTTAATTTCCGATCTTTTTTCATTAAACCGAGCCGAAACGAGGGACTGGTAAACCTCATTTAGAAAATTTAACGTTCGCACGTCGCAATTCTTTAAGTTTTATGCCTTCGGATTTGTTGCGTTTACCGGGGGATCTTGAGGGGGCCGCGAAAATTCCTCGGGAAAATTTTCCCGCGACCGGGGCAAAAAAAAAAAAAAATTCGAAAAAGTGAAGAGAAGTTCCCATTACCTGGAGCAACAGAGATACGGCCACAATTCCTTGTGCCCGGAGAAGTGCCTCCGTGAAATTGGTGTACAGCTGCGAGTTGAAGCCGAATATCTGGATCTGGAACGGAAAGAAAAACGGCGATTTTTCACGAGGTTGCGACGCTGACCGGCGACCGGATCCTGCGAAAATTTTCGGTTTATTTCTAAGGCCAGATTAGATCCGGAAGACGAGGGAGCAGCGATGCGCATCACTTGGACGAGAAAGTCGACTGGATTTCCAGCCCGAGCCCTGCTTATGTCGTTCCCCAAGGCATCGCGGATGAAGCAACTAGTCGACAGCAAAGTTTTCGGTTTCCGACCGGCCTTATGCGCGATGATTTGGGGCGCGCTTCCTCCCTCGGATGGGCAAACCGAAAGTTGTCATAAGTTGAAGGCGCGAAGCCGGCCCGACGACAGAACGGGTCGTCGAATCCGTCGCGTTCCCCCGCGGGAAAAGAGCGAATTTGCCGCCTTGGAATCGGAAAAATCGCGGGAGCTGTCAGGACTCGTTTCGCGTGGAGGAGAAAAGCGAAAAAGGCAGGTTTCCATCGACGGGAAAATTTTCGAGGAGTTCGAGCGATCGCTTACGCGAAAAGCCGCTTGAAAAAAAAAAAAAAAAAGGGGGGGGGGAAAAGGAAAATTTCGAGATGCGATTTCGGGGGCAGAGGTCGAACCGGAAACAGACTCCGCTGGAAAGCGACAGCGCCCCGGAATCCAAACGCGCAACCCTCCGGTCATCTTAAGATCGAGGCGAAAATGGAATGTCAAAAGTCAAAATCGAGTTATTTCCAGCAGAAGATGCCGCGGCTGTTGTCGGCGCAAACATATGGAAAACGGGAGAGGCGTAACGCCCCCTATCCGCTCGCTTTTACCCACGGAGGTGGGGGATCCTGTCGTGGCGGCAGGGTCCTGGGAAATCCGTTTCCGACAAGAGCAAACGGACCGCGTCAAAGGCTCGTGACCCGAAGCGGTTTAACTGGAAAGAAAACAAATAAAGCTAATGCGATTCCGGGATAATCTTGAGGGATAAAGTTTATTTAAGTGGATAAACCACCGGGAAAGCGCGAAGTGAGAATCTGGCCCTCTTCAAAGTGGAGATTTCTGCTGCTGCCGCGAACCTGATACGTTCGATTTCCTTCATTTTCCCTTCCCTTACCCCCGTTCGAGAGTCTCGGCGGCCGTTCAGATTTAGGTTTACGTATGCCTCACTTCGACGGCACGGATGTAATTTTTCCCTTTCGCCGATCCCCGACCGGTAACTGAAAAAAGGAATTCCTCAACCTAACCTGATTTCGTCAAATCCGCGTCTTTCTCCTTCTCCCTTTCCCGGTTTCGAACGTTATCCTGCGTGGCGGTCTTCGAACCGAAACCTGACGGATCGGTGCACTCGCATTTTTCACCCGTCCGATTCCTGTCTCACGAAATAATTCCGTTCCGCACCTATTTCGGCATCGGTCGGCGAGAAGGCATCGGATAGCAGGGAGGGAAAACGCGTCGATTAGGTTAGATCGGGTGACGCGGGGATAGTTCAACGGTGCAACACTTTCATTTCGAATGACGGGGGGGGGGGATGCGGCAAGTGGAAAACTGCCTTTTGAATTTTTCCATTAAGTCCGGCGGGAAAGCCGAGGCGATCAGACATTCGCCCGACGAGATCCGACGGCAGGAATATGCAAAGCGTCAGGTTCGCGAAGGGGATGAAACCGCGGCTTCGCTCGGAATCAGAAAAACCGACAAGAAATGATTGCACGGCGAACATTAATGGTGCCGGATCTCAATTTATCACTTCCCTCGTCAAAGTCTCGTTTCATATAAAGTTAATTTTAAGTGCTGACATGCCGAGCTGCCGGAGTGGACCGCCGATGAGGGCCGGCAGAATGTGCGAACTGTAAACGGTGAATACGATTTTTATTTTGCTTTTCCCGCCTTGTGCAACACTTCCTCACTTTATGACGAGAAGTAACGAACCCTCTGCTGCGATCACGGCGGTAAAACGTAAAACGGGAGTTCCCAAAGAGGATTAACGCATTATAAGGGAAGTTTGTCTCGTCTGGCGATTTAAGGAAAATTTTTTCCCGTTCACCTTTTCCGCGCTTCGCGGGCACTCGTCATAAAAATTAAAAAATCTCGGCTTTTCTGAGAGAGAGAGAAAGGGGATGAAAATTCACCCCGGAAAAGGAGGCAAAGAAAAGCGCATCCGAAAGAGAATCCATCTGGAAAATTCCAGAAAGGAGGAAGGAATAATGCGAGCTCATGGAAATAATAAATCTCTCAAATGACACATTCGATTGTGACATTCGTGTCAAATGTGTTGTATCGAAAAAACGTTTATGAGGGCGGAAAAAAAAAAAAAGAAAAGGAAAGGAAAAAAAAAAAAAGGAATTCGAAAAACGGAAGGAAGGGCGATCGACAGGGATCGGAAGAGAGCGAGGAACGGAGGAGAAACCTCAAGTGATTTGTCAGTTAATAAGTCACTCAAAGTCAAGAGATGAGGAAGAAGAAGAAGAAGAAGAAAAAAGGAAAAAAAGGAAACGGAAGTGGGTCTTCAAGATTTTCCTTTTAGAAATATGCCGGAATTCGGTGAAGATCGCGATTTAGAATTCTAACGCCGGGAAAGGTACGCGCTCGAGCGCCGCAGGATTTCTCGCCTCGGATACGCCAAAACTCATTTCGCGATTCGACGCGGGTAAGGACGAACTTGGGGTGGTGGGGGGGGCGGCGGGGGGAAAAACCCACCCCAACCGAGAGATGACCGTCAGCGAATCGGATTTTTTCGCCCGTTTCCCGCGGCGGCGGGAAAAGCGGAAATGGAAATTTTCGACTTCCGCATCCTGGAACCCGTTCGCATTTCAATCTCCGAAGCCTTTGCCACTTTTGCGAAGGGGAGCGGATAAAGCCGTGAGCCTTGTTCCGGTTTCGCACTCCCGGAGGTATCATTCATGTGCGACAAGGATTAGACGCTTGAACGGGAAACTTTCGCAGGTTCTCGGAGCGGCAATTAATAAAACTCGGAAGCGACGTCTCAAGCCCGCGCTTCCTTTGTGTTATCTAAAGACTTAAACTCGGCTCGGGAAAACTATAATTTTCGACGTGGCTTTTCAGCGTTTTCCGATGGAAGTTTTCCCCCACGGGCGGGAGCCGCGTAATTATTTGCCGCTTTCGAAGAATGACCCCCCCCCCTCCCCCCCAATCCTCCGCACCCGTTCCGGAAAATAGTTTTTCCTCGGCCGAAATTCTCCCGGGCACAAGACGCGGTGAAATTTTCCTTTCTTTCCATTTCACCGCCGGAAAAAGAAAAAAAAAAAAAGACTCTCCTGGAAATCGAGGAAAAACCGCAAACGGAGGATCAAACGGATAAGGATTCAGATTGAGTTTTCGGGGGGGGGGGCGGGGGGGCGAAATTTGATTTCTCCGGCGAGAAAACTTTCCTTCTTCTTCTTCCTCTTCCTGTTCCTCGTGCCCACGGTAATTGCGAATATGTTACAAATTGGGAAAGTTTTAACTGGGAAATTTCTCCGGGAGCTAATAAATGGAATGACTGATTTTTCCGAGCAATAATTTTTTTCTTCTTCTTCCCTTCCTTCTAAAGCCAATGGCCCTTTAAAACTCTCGACCCGTGTCAAAGATTCCTTTTATTAAAACAATCTTTTCCGATCTTCCTTCACATTGTCGAACAACCCAGTTTTTCTAACCTTTTTTTTTTTTTTTTTTTTTTTTTTTTTTAATTCTCCAGATCCTGCCTGCCCTCCTCCGTGTTCTTTTGCCACTCCCCGGGTTCCAGGTTATAAATGAAAGTTTATCCCGGAATTTATCGCATTTTTCCAGCTTTCGCCGCATCAATTTCCCACGTCTGCTTCCTTCATTACGGGAAAAATGGGGGCCGTAAGTGACTGCGATTTTTGAACCCTGTCATTTCCATTTTCTTTCGTCCTTAAGGGAAAATGAAAAAACTTTTTTTTTTTTTTTCGTTCGACGCTTTTACCCCGGAAAAATTCTTCCGGCGGACGACCGCAGCAGCATGGGGAACGGCGACTGCGAATGCCGAAAGGTTTTTCCCCCCCCCTCCCCCCCGTTTGACGTTTTTACGTTCCGACGCGATGCGTCTGAGAGAGTTCATTGTTTTCGCAAATTGAGAGGCGGACTCTAATTGAATGTAGACTTCAAATTGACTTAACCCGAAGGATGCGATGACGAACCTTCGTGGGGGGAGGGAAGGGTTGGGGGCGAGAAAAAAAAAAGCGGAAAAGGAAAACACCGAACGAACCTCGAAAATTCCTGTCATGTCCCGCTACCCGGCAGCGCTAAATCGATTATTTTTCTTTTTTTTCCAACTTTGATTTATGAAAACCGGAAGAGGGGAAAACTAATAGGAAACGGACGACAGCAAACAGAACACCGGAAAAGTTTCCTTGTTGCCGGTCGTGAAAGGAAAGGCTGCAGTCGGTGGCGTTCGATTCTATTCCATCGAAAGGGTGGGTTCCGCGGTTCGGTGTCTGTTCGGCATCCCTCTGGAGTGAAAAAGCGTTTGCCGAGGGTGACACTGCGGTTAGATTTTTTTTTTTTTTTTTTTTCTTGAATCCAGCCCGGTTCGCTTACTAAGCGAAAAATCAGTCGCCATTTCTCTCGATGGTCGTGGATTTGGGAAATTTTCCTTTGATATTCGGTTTCAGCGATTTGTCAAAGCTCAATATTTGCCTTTTTCTTTTTTTTTTTTCTCCCCTGGACGGTCTCGCTTATCACTGGAAGGTTGCCACCCTTCCCCGTTATCCGGCGAATCCCCCTTATTGCCTCGGAGAATGTGTTAATACCCGCTTGAATCGTTTCTTCGGCCGGGTCTTCTTCCCCCGGGTTAAACTCCGGGATTTTTTCCTTTTTGCCTCTTTTTCTTCGCCTTTTATTTTCGTTCGGATTCCCCCGAGCCGCCGCAAAAACCGCGAAAATCCGCAAAAAAAAAAAAAAAAAAAAGTCCAGCGGTTTGACTTTTGCTGGAAAATACGGGGAAGAAAATACTTTTTTCCGTGCGAAAAAACAAAGATGGCCGACTAAGGTAAGACTCTCTTTGCGAAAAAAAAAAAAAAGAAAAGTTCGGGAGCTTTCGAGAGGAAGAATTTTCCGGGTTTGGATTACTGTATTAATTTTATCCGAAAAGCCGATTATTACCTTTTTTTCCGCATACATTTTCTGTAATTATTAAAATTTATTTTTCCAAAAAAAAAAAAAAAAAAGGGAAACCTGGAAAAATCGACTTAGGCTTTTTCGTTCCTCGGCCGGCGTGCCGAGGAGGGAATTTTCCGGGGAAAACACCGATATGTCTCACCGGCAATTATTCAATTGCTTTTAAGACGTGAAAATCTGATTATTACAATTTGGTTTTCTTTTTTTGTTCGCCGTTAATGAAACGATTTCCGATTTTTTTTTTCTCCTGACGGTGAGCCGGAGCCACCCCCCGGGGGAGGGTTAATTTGGGGATCTTTCGGTTCGTTTAATTCTCCATCTCAGTTACACGGCGGAATTTAATCAAACTTCGAATATTTAAAAATCCCCTTTTTGCCTTTTTTTTTTCTTTCTTCCCTCCACCTAAAATATTTTCCTTTAAGCGTGGGGATATTGCGACTGCTTAATCTTCGCCACATCGGGGAGGAAATTTTTTTTTTTTTTCTCCGTCACAACGTGATTATTTTCTTCGCCCCCGATCGACTTGGGACTGATTAACTTCGGAATTTTTTGAATCTCTCAGGCGGATTTCGGAATCGGGGAGGGTTCGAGGGGCGGCCAGGGGGTGACTTCGCAGGAGTCCCGAAGCCCGCCTCCCTCGTCCCGCCCCGCGATGAATTTCATCCGGGGCGATTTCCACGTCATTTCGAGGTGCGGAGATGGTCGCGGGGGGGGGGGCGGTGTTGGTCGCTCTGCCCCCCCCCCCCCCCGCGATAGGCATGGGATCAAGGCGTGCACTTCGGGAAGCGAATGATCGCCGTGCCTGGGGTTGTTGAGCGCTTCGGTCGGGTGCATCTCGTTCGCATTCCAGAAGCGAAGCCAAAGTCTTCGTGCCCCTTTGATCAGGGCGAGGGGGTTGCTGAAAAGTAAAGAGAAAATTTCGCGTCCGGGAGGACTGACACTTCACCTTCTCCTGCTTTGATGTCGCTCGATAAAGCCCTACCCGCGAATTCAGGTCTAAGGCTCGAACTCGTGAGCTAAATCGATGCGATCAGGTCGCCGCTTGTATTAATCGGCGGGTTCAAATTTTCCCGTCCTCGACGGCGGAAATGCCCGGGTTCGCGACATCACCTCCTGACATCAGGCAACGGTGGAAAACCTGAATTTGAGTCATCGCGAAATGGGCCGAACCTTAATTCTTTCACAGCATTCGGCGATCTTCCGGTTCACCTATCCGCGATTGTCCCGGCTAAAGGAGACCGTACGCGATTCCGGGCGGTAACATCGCGATTTTCCGTCCGTGGAAACGGCAAAAATTCTAACGTCTTTCGAAAATTATTCCACCGGAGGAAGAGGCAGGAAGGTAGAAGAAAAGGAAAAGTGAATTCAATTTTCGGGAAAATGGAAAAAAATGTAGTTTAGGAATAAAGTTGGAGGGTTATTTGTTAAAGTGGAAATACCAAGAAATGAAATTTGAATTAGTTTTCTTTGATTGGTACCCCCGACGTCTTTCCGTTTCCTCTAGCATTTCAATCGATTTTCTATTTACAAATATGGCGAAACGCAAAAAAAAAAAATAAAAAAATAAAATAAAAAACTTATTTATTCTTCCCTCTTCGGTGCTTTCTGGAACGATTCCTTTGCCCGTTGAGCGATGTGCAAAAGGAGACGACAGAAACTGCTCTTTTGTGCCCGAGCTCTCGCGTGACCCTTCCGGCATGCTGATGCCACGACATTTTTTTTTCTCGAAAATAATTTTTCGAAAAGTTCGCGCTCGGATTTCCACCCCGCAGGGCGGGGGAGGAGCTCGGCCGGCCACCGAAAAAAAAAACCCGGCGACGACCCCTTTTGAGAGAATTTAAAATTTAAATCCTGCGGCGCATAACAAAGGTACCCCCAAAATCCGAATTAAAAGCAGCGAAAACTTATTCTTTCCCATCCTCTTTCGCGAAATTGAATTTCAAAGGATGTATCAGAGGCAATAATAGAAATATATCAATAACGCAAATTGTTAAGTGTTCAATATAAATGACATTTCCATATTCCGGGTGACATTAGCATAAAACAAGGGCCTGATAAATTGGCTTTTAATTATTACTTCGGCCACGTGAAAGAGATCGCGACGCTCTGGTTCCACTTGTTTGCTTCGCTTTTCCGGGGTCTCCGCCGGAAATCATCTTCGCCGGACGGATAATGAACGCCTGAAACTTTTCCATCGCTCCGCTTCGGTTATTTCACCCGGTTTCAGGTTTTTTTTTTTGATTTCGAGGCGGAGACCCTTTGCAACAGGATCTGCTTGAGGGTTGATTTTTCCTTCGCCGCTGACCGGTTTGCCGAGGGTGTGAAAAAAAAGGGGAAAATTCTTAAATTTTCGACCCGGGTGCTTCCGTCGGGGAAATTCGGCACGAGACAAACACTCGCTGAAGGTACCAATTTACGCTCGCCGGGTTTTTTTTTTCTTTTTTTTTTTTTCAGCGTTTCGCTGTACTTTTCGATGAACCCTCGAGATTGAGACGATAACCGAATGGAAAATGCAATTTTCGGAAAATTTTTTTTTTTTTTTTTCATTCCGTAATTTTTTTTTCCGCCACTTTCGCCGCGGAAAATTGACGCGGGCGTCAACATCCCGGAGTATCATCGACTTATCGCGTCGCTCCGTCGACATTTTCCACGGGGGAAGAAATTCCTCGGCCTCTCGCTGCTCGGGCAGGGTGCGAAAGCGAAAACGGAGGTACTTACCTCGGCCGGAAATGCGTAGCCGTTGATGGCGTGCTCGCTTCCGGTGTCATCGTGAAGACCGTAATGCAAGTGCATTTCGTGAAATTGATATCTGTAGGAAAGTGGCCCTCCGGTCACGTTGATGTGATGCCTCGTCGCGTTGTCCACCGTGAAGATGATGCTGTGCCCCGTGTTGGCAATGTAGCCGCTTATCTGGAACATTTCGACGCATTTCGGTGACGGGGAAGCAAGAGAGGTGGGCACCGAGGCCGGACCGAGAGCGTTTGTTAATCGATTAGGAGGTTACCTTCGCCCTTAAGTGAATAACTTACCCTGTGCTTGTCGATATGTAAAGATCTTAAATTGGGATCGAAAAGGAGTTTCGCAGGTTCCAAATTCACCGGTGACTGCCTTCTGCCTCTGTTGCAAAGTGACCAGTCGGGATTTATCAGGCCCCAGAAGGCAGGACCTGCAATCAAATTAATTTACGATCTGAAAAACTTAAAAAGTTTTCATTCATTTATTTTTCATTTCGTTTGAAAGGGAATCTCGGTCGGTTTGCCTCACTTTTCGCTCCTTTCTTTTTGTTCTTTTCCCTTCCGCGAGATTTTTCCAGGCTAAAGCCATGGGAAGCAAATGCGCGGGCTGAACTGAATTTTTGATTTTCAATAATAACCTGCTCGGAATCAGAAAATGAGCCACGTTTTCAAAGCCTGACTCCAAGCCGCGAGTGCCCAGCTCTAAAATGTTCGTCCAACAACCGTGAAAATTACTTCTAAGCGATGCTTAAAAAAAATTTTTTTTTTTAGCACGGGCATCGAGACTACGTTCGGGGCTCCGACGGATTCTAACTTTCCAAAGCGCCGAACGCATTGGGTGTGCCGCGTGCGTTCGCGGCGAACAATGTCACGTTGTATTTAAAAAAGAAAAAAAACCGGCTCAGTTCTAAATTCTTCCACAAAGTCATTCGCTTCGTCGACGACGGAGCCAGGTATCGGGCCACGCGCATATCGTATTTTTCGCGTACGCAAATAAAGCGTTTGAAATAAAATCTCCGCATGTATTTCGAATTAGTTTCGAATTGTTTTCATTTCGAGGGATTTAATCGGTTTTTAGTTTTCGAAATAAATGCCGAAAGCCCCGAAATATTTTAAAAATAAGCCCCCGAAGTTCGGTTATGCAACGTGCGGTTTCAGTAATTGTTTTTGCCCAGCGATTTCCCCCCCCCCCCCCAAGGGTCCCGAACGAAACCGCGAAGCTCCTTTCTTACAATTTTCGCATTTTTCCGGTATCGAAACGGGGTACGATCGTTTGTTCATTTCGTCATTTCCGGCGATGCAAGCGAAAGACGGATCGCTCAAAAGTCGGAAACCGAAAAATTTTCGGATCGCGAAGAAAATGTTTTCGCAATTTAATATTCGGTTTTTCCCCGAGCCGCCCCGCCAAAAACTTGAATTCATTTCCCGTTTTTCCCCCCGTTCCGGCGTCCTCGCATCCGTTCCGCTTCTCCTCTCCGGAGCGCGGGATTCCGCGTCGGGACACGATCGAACCACGCACCCGAGCTCCGGCGCATCGCGAGACAACGCCAAATCCGGAGGGGGGTGGAAAATCGCGCGAAAGCGCCGGGTCCGGACGAGACCCGGAGCCCCGCTCGCATCAGAATATGGATTATCCACGAGGGGATGATGGTTGGAACCATTTGGGGTGTGATATTCACGCAGTGCGAAGAGCGATCCGAAGCGATTGAACAGTAAACCGATCGGGGGAGCGCTGACGGATTCCTCCGTCATCCCTCCGACGGATTATTCCGTTTGCACTGTAAATGAATGCGAACCTTTCCCCCGCGAACGACCGCGACGGGGAAAATCCGCTTGTTAAATTATTCGAGGAAACTTAATTTTTTTGACTTCCACCCCCCCCCCCCAATGAAAAAAGGTTTTCAAAAGCCTGCACCGATTTTGCTATACGTCGAAACGCAGCCCCCTAAGATTTCCGGGCCCCCCCCCGCATCTGCGATGCAGGATGTCAGATCTTATCCTCACCGAGCAACCCTCTCGTGGGTCTCCCCCCCCCAAAAAAAAAGGGAGCACAGACGAAGACAAAAGCGGGTTTTCGATTCCCTTCACCGTTAATCCGTCCTCTGCCGGAAGTCAAATGTTATTTCCGGTCTGATAGCTCGAACATTCGATCCTTCCGCCACCGCCAATTCGATTTTCCGCGCATTCCCTTTCCGGAACGCGAAAAGCGCCGCGGACCGTGCCCTTCGGCGGAGGGAAGCGTTCGCGCAACGCTCCGAGATCGCCTCGCTTTCGACGAAGCTTCAAAAAAAAAAAAAAAAATTCCCCTTTTCCGAGAGTGGAAAAAAGGAAAATTTCATTTGTCGAAGCATCCGGAAAAACCTTCGGTAAATAAGGCTTTCGCCGTTAGGGAAAATAAAAAAGTTGCGGTCGGAAAACTAAAAGTTTTCCTATTAAAGAATATATAACAACTTATTGTACGAGTGAAGTTTTCTTTAACTCTTTTTAAGCGGAAGAAAAGAAACGTCCGCTAGACGTAGTAAATAGTAACTTTCAGACTTGAGCAATTATCCCAGTCAAAACATGACCTTCTTCCTGCTGCTGCTGCATTGTGTTTCCTTTCTTTTCCCTCCGAACCGGAAACTTTTCTCGATCAAAAGGAAATTTTTACCCTTTTTTTTTTTTCCGAAACGCATTTCTTTTTTTTTGATGTTGCGAGGGGGCGGCGGCGACCGCGTCCCGGGGATGATTTTTTATTAGCTATTCTGCGGCGAGCAGACTCGTGCTTTTCAAAGGCGCTTCTGCTGCGCGTCACGCAACCCGCGATATTTCAACATTGCACCCTCGAATTTAAAAAAACCTCAAAAAGCTTTTGTTTTATTTATCGTGCATGCATTTCCAGCTGCATCGCCGCTCACGATATCGATTCCGCATGTACCTCCCCCCTGCCCCCCCGGGGGTGGGCCGAAGTGTTTCGGCCGTCACGTTTGTACCTTTTTTTTTTTTTTTTTTTGACGCAACTCGAATAACCGCCGGGGGATGAATGTTGACAGTCCCCATCCTCGCCCGGAAAGATCGGACGAGGTTTGGGAGGGGATGAAAGCTTCGCAAGATCGCGCCTGAAGCTTCGAAAAAGGCCGTCGCGGAAAAGGCGGCAAAGGCGGGGGAAAAAAAAAAGCCGAAAAAGTGATTTTCGAGTTTTCCGTTTCGGGCGGGGCGGTTTTTATACGATCGACGGTTTTCGGGGCTCGGGGAAAATTTCGTCGCTTACCCCCCCCCCCCAAAATTTTTCCGCCTCCCGCTATTTTTTCATTCGCATGCGGAAACACTCATGCCCCCGCGGCACTCCCTGAAGCCTTCAATCAAATGCCGTTAATTATCGCAGTTGAAAAATACTTTGTTGGCTTGGAGGGATGAAGCTGACGACGGGGTGGACCGGTGAAAATTGCGCGTATTTGTCATTGATCGAGAGCTGCTGAAACGGTTTGCACTCCTCTTTTTTGTGTGACTCTGCGCGTGGGGTGCGTTTTGTGACGCGGATTTTTCACTTCATAAATTATTTGGGGACACGAGGACACGATGCTGCAGGGCAAACGACGACGATTTGTCCCTGAAATGCGGTTTACCTGATTTTTGCAAAAAAAAAAAAAAGGGCGTGCATTCACTACATTCACTCATTCATCCAAACTCGGTGCTCCGATACCCTGAAAAACTACATGTAAACTTCTTTATAATGTACCGGAGGAACTGAGGTTAAAAATTGGATTACACGCCATAAGTGTTTTGGTTTAAAAATTGTGAATTAACACACTCTGAATAATATTCTCACCAGAAAGTGAATATATGAATGGTGCGTATATATACAGATACCAGTTGAAAGTCGGTACAATTGTGTTTTCGTCTCCTTTAAAAGGCTAAAACGTAAAACCGTGCCGAGTTGCATCATAATGAAAGTTATAATTTTGAACGGTTGAGTGCTGTAGGACTGGGGCGTGACCGGTCGTCCCGCGAGGCGGCGAGGCGCCAGACTGCGGCCTGTCGCGATAAAGCGACAGGCACGTCTGTCAGAGGCCGAGCTCGGTGCGTGGACCGTAGAGATATCCAGTTTAAACCGGATGAACTGATGCCGCGATGAGTTATCGCATGCGAGAATGCGGATGCCGACGGAATGCTGTTGCCTTCGTTAGGCATCCCCATCGAGTCCACCGGGGCGCGACAATCGGCCGCGGCCAACGATAACCGGCGAACGTCGTACCCGGGGTCTCGTTTGAGGACCTGACCTGAAGACCAACAGCCCCGCAAAGGTTGTCGCGGCGTCCCGGGGGGCGAGTGCACGCACGAGACCGGCTTAATTTCCGCGGACCGGTAACGACCGGGCGGAGAGGAACTTGCGTTGCTTGCAGAGGAGGCCATTGTGCCGCGTAATGGGCAGCCACGTCAAGTGCGTCGCCCAAATGCAAAAAATCGGGGCGCGGCGGATCGTCGTGTAAATAGCGGGCGGTCTCTACCGAAGGGGTTAATCGTCGCACCCCAAAAACCGGATTTTAGACGGTGTGAAGTGCTCGCCCTCCGCAGGTTCGAATCCTTAGGGTTGGCCTCAAAACTCGTCGGTGCTCGGGTGCCGAGCATTCCTTTTGCGTGCGCTTTTCGGACGTTCAAAGTGCCCGAAGATTCTCAATCCCTGGAGATTTTTTTTCCCCGGTGGAACAACAAAAATTATCTCTAAACGGAGGCCCCTCCCCCATAGCGGACTTTTATGTGGTGCTTTTAAAACGCTGATGCAAACGAATGCGCTGTCGGGCAACTAAATTCAAGAAACAGTTCGTTATAAGCAAATTGTTTTTTTTTTCCCCCACAAAATTTTAATCGTTAAAAACGAAGATTTATTCTGTTAAGCGGAATACGTTTAAATTAAAATGTTTTAAGCTCTTGACGGAAATTTTCAATTTATTTAAAATATTTCGAAATGCGATGTAAAACGATCGGGCGGCATTTCAACTCGAGATATTTTTACGGCGCAAAGGATGGCGTGTCAGCAGTAGAAATCCGGGGGAAAGTAAAATTTCCCTTTCTTCTTTTTTTTTCCCCCCCAGCTAAAATATTGGTAAATTTCCCCGCAAAGCCGGCGAAGAAGGACTCCGTGGACGAGATGAGAACGTATAAAACAGAGCAGATCCCCGGGTGACACCACAACGAACAATTTGCCATCAGTCGTAAACCTCAGCGACAGCAATTTATTACCCCCAAAAACCGTTTTTTTCAACTTGCCCTTAAGCAAATCCAACCCCCTTCCTTCCGCGGAAAAAAAAAAATTCTTTTTAATGTCTTCTAAATTCCGATTTCGTCCTTTATCCTAACTTTTTTTTTTTTTTTCGTACGTTAAAACGCAAATGTTGGCATGCGATTTTAAAGTTCGCCCATTCTCGGGATCGTAAGTTTTCCCGCAGAAATTGGAAAATTTTCTTTTTCGAAGTTGGAAAAAGAAAAAAAAAAAAAAAAAGAAAAGAACTCGGCAAG
>JAOWBB010006627.1:0-21337 GCA_028565995.1 Ricinus marginatus
CATTCACATTGACGAACCTCACACCGTAATCACTTGGGATTTCGATGTGATGCGTCAAGACGTATTGTTTTCAGTTCGAACCGGCTCCGGTAAATTGCACCCTAATAGCGCACAATTTAGCGCAATTTTAAGTGGCCAATTTGGTAGCCGGGAATACCGCAGACGACGGGTGATGGCCCTTCAACGTTGCGGTTCCACATTTGAAAAACGCAATTTATTTCCGCCGCTTTGTTTTTTTTTTTTTTTTTTATTTTTCCCTTTCAGACCTAGGACCTGCACATGCCAAAAACCGCAGTACAAACAAAGTAATATTTACTTAAAAATGTTTGTTCAAGTAATTGCTACAGAGAAGTGGTTTCCAGACACTGACCACCGGGCAGGTATTTACCGCTCGAACACTTTAAATATGAAAACTTGGTAAATTTGAATAAATTCCGAATCAGCTTCGGCGGAAAGGAGTCGCGCTCGACGGGAGACACCCGCGAGGCGTGCGGGAAGGGTTTTTCGCTTCTGTTTTCTCCGAGGGCACCGCGGACGATTTCCCCGCAGCAGAAACCGGAAGCGATTCAGGTTTTAGCAGGACCCGGCAGCAGAAATTTGTGCAAACAATGCCACCGAAGCGCACATGTGCCGCGGAGAAAAATTGGCAGTTAATTTCGAGAATGGCAACATAATTGAAGGTTTCGGAGGCTTCGGAGATGGAGGGATACGCCTTTCCAGAGGAGGAAACCGGTTCTTCCCAAAAAAGAGATCTCCTCATGAATCAAACCGAAAAATTCCAACGGAAACCTCTTAATTATAAAGTAGTCGGGCCTCCATCCGCCACTTTCCGAGAGAAACCATTTTCCGGTGCAGGAACCCGAGTCAACTTACTGGTTCCGCAGGTTTGTCCCGTCCACCCCGGCTCGCAAGTGCACTGGAACTGCCCGTTCGGTCCGATCTCCTGGCAGGTCCCGCCGTTCTCGCAGGGGCTCGTCGCGCAGGGGTTGTCAATGACTTCGCAGTTGGGACCGGAGAAGCCTTCCAGGCACGTACAAAGGTACTGATCGGGCGCGGCATTCTCGCAAATGCCGCCGTTGAGGCAGGGCTCGTGTGTGCCGCAGTAATTGAGATCTGAAAGCAAGAAGTGGTCATTAGGAAAAGGAGGTCGAAACCCGTGCCGACCGTTGATGCATCGAACGGAAACCGTTTCGAGAATGCGCCAGACATTCACCGCGTGCTCCGCAGCATATTCATGTCATATCCATGCAATTATATGCTGTTACACGTACAATCATCGAATACGTGATTAATTAAATTTCCTCCGCTTTATAATGAATAAGACCCGAGATGCGTCGCCGGATACCGAAGAGCGCGAGGTACGCCGCGCGGTTCGAAGCATCCCGGCCGGGCGCGGGTGCGGAAGGTTCTGCACGGGGCAGAAACCGTAAAAATGTGAAAACTTACCGAAAACCAAGATTTTCGAGCGATTCGGAAAAAGCTGTTGCCGACATTCTGCAACGTTACGCAGGCACGCGAACCGGTTCTTTTCCACGCGAGCCACATTTTTAATTAAAAGTCGACGCAAGGAACCGGTCTTTCCTCCAGCGCGAAGCGCGCTGCGAACCCGCCGGGAAGAGGAAGGAATCTCCGGCGGGTTGAACCGGGGCCGAAATCCCGAACGGGGCCCGGGGAGCCCAAATCCGAACCGGAAAGCGGAGCAATCTCCTCCGGCATCGCGGTCCAGATCCCGGCGTGACCGACCGGAGAGCGGGTTAATAATCGCAACCCAAAATAAATATCGCGGACGTGTAATTAACGCGAGAGACAAAGAGGTCTCCTGCGGAGAGTGCGGATGGATTTTTCCATCCTTTCCCCGGCCGCCATCGCGAATCGCCGTCAATAAATCACGGGCCCGGCAATCTGGATCGGGTTTTCGGCGCCCGAACCGACGTTCCGGATCGGGTTCTCGCAGGTCCGTCTCGGGCCGCGCCGAGGACCGGCAACGGCAGGTCGCGGAATCCGCCGTCGAAACCGCGCAATTATCGGAGATCGCATCGCGTTAAAGGCAAATTAGACATTGCACAATGCGCCGATCGTCAATTAGCGCGGACGGCGTTAATGACTTTTCTCTCATGCGCTATTCCCAATTAATCAGAATGTTAAACCTGTTACTGCCTTCCGATGGACGTCCGCTGCGATTCGCATTGTTGCACCTCCGCACGGGGAGTTCCGCCGACGAAACCGCGATGGATACTCTTGTAAGAGCAGGTTTTACGACATCTACACGGTCGTGCCTGACAATATCGGGGTTTTATCTCGATTCCCCGGGCGCATCGCGCATCCCTTTAAGGCCGTTCGTTATTCGTAAGTGACAGGCGGCTTGTTCCGCCGCCGTTTGGTTCTTTGTGCTCGCGCCACGTCTCCCTCCGTTGCGTCGCGGCGTTCCCTCCGAGAAAAGCGCGGGCTCTTAGCTTTCGCGGCGCTTCGGCTGCGAGGCACTTCCGAACGGCAGGCGATTCTTTTGCCGCGCCGGCCTCCTTTCATACTTTTTCAACGTCCCCGCTCAAATTGCATTCCATATGGCGCGGACGAAAGGAGGAGAGCAAACGAGATGCTCATCGAGAAATTTATGTCGGGTGATAAATGCCCCAGAAATCCCCGCTCGGTTTGATTAATCCCTTTATAACTAATCCTCTGGAGGAAGACAACGTTCCAAAAATAATCGGATCAGAGAACCGCGGGGACTTAGCAACGCGTTGTCTTTTCCCTTTTTTTACCCATGCTTTTTGTGCGGACGCACAAGAGCGATAGCCGACGCTCCGGCAGAGCGGTAAACCGATCCTCGAAAGACATCGCCGAGCAGCAAAGGCTGCAGAAACCCTCTCCGTCGAGCACCCATTGTGCGGGCGCTCCACCCTCCCTTTGCCGGAGGACGGCGCGTTTGCCGCTGCGCGTCCCGACGAGCTTCCAGGCGCGGCTTCCGGAAAAAGGATGATGCCTTTCGCCCGGTTGCTTTCCGGCGGCGGACCGCGAAAACGATCCGAATAATTATCGATGAATAAAAAGGCCATTTAGCCGCGCATCGCGTAATTTCTTCGGGTTTTTAGATTTAGATAAAACGGCCAATAAAATACGTACAAATGTTACCTGCTTGTGTCGTGAAATTTTTCTAACTCGAAAGATTTATTATTCTTCGTTTTGTTGCCGCGCCGGACAAAAATCGAGGGCTTTCTGTTCAGAAAACCGCACAAATAATCTAAGGTTCCGGAGGTTGTCTCGTGTTTTGGAGAATCTCGCTTAATTCATGGGTTGCCCAGCGGGCAGATGGATTACATTTAGATTCCGGTTACCCGCACGGAACCCAAGCCCTGCATCTTCACCGGGCGACCTCATGCGCGCTTGAATTATCGTCAAACTGCTCCGGAAAAAAAAAAAAAAAAAAAAAAAAAAAAAGAGGAGGCGGGCAAAACGGAGAAGGAATTTCGATTCGAAAACGTGGAATGTTAATGCAGAGAGCTGCGCCGGGGGGAAAAGCGGCAGAAGAGTAGAATTTGATATGTGAAAGGACGTGTGCGTGGACGCGCAGCGACAAAAAAAAGTTGTGACAAAGGCGACAGAAATCCAAAAACGAAGGTTTTGACACTCTAATCCCGTCAAACACCGTCACGGACGTCCAAGGTTTACCTTTCCGCCGGTTTAAGGCACGTTTTCGTTGGGAAAAGGCACCGTCGGACGGATCCGCGGGGCCGCTTACCTTGGTCACACAGTATGCCGCCCCAGTTGGTTTCGCAGATGCACTGCCAGGAAGTTCCGTTGCAGTATCCGTGCTTGCAGCCTGGATACGGGGAGCACTCGTCGCAGAATTCGCCTCTCCACCCGTTGCGACAGCTGTTGAGACGAAAAAGAGAAATGAAAAACGAAAAGTCCGGGCGCCCGCGTCGCCCGAACCGACGCAATCGGATCCTTCCGCTTCCCGCGAAAGGTTCGGAGCAGTTCCGGTCGCGGGTGCCACGATCCGTCTTGCCGTAATTGGTCGGGAGGCAGACTCGGATGCGTGTGGTCAAGCCGTCCTGAAATTGCTTCATTTGTATTGTCTCATTTGAATATGTTGCGTATAAACAATCCCATTTGGTGCGGCCACAAAAAAAAAAAAAAAATGGAGGATGAAAACAGGTTTCTTTATTAGAAAATTTTTTCTTAATTAAATTAGGTTCGACTGAATTTATTGGTCAATGAGATCATTCAGTGAGATGGCCTTGGATGTTACCACCGAAGAACTTCGTGGGAAAGCGGTCCTCTTGCGGGAGCAGAAGAGCGGCACCCGGATCGGCGGCCTCCGCGATACTCCGCCCCGTTCCTGCTGACACGGATCCCTCTCCGGGGATCGCGGACGCTTCGCGCGTGGAAAGCAAACGAAACGAGCTCAACATTTCTTCGACGCACTTGAAGTGCTCGAGCATTAAACTCTTTGTTGAGCGAACAAATACTCGTGACAACTCCACTATTAGTTGGAATAACATTCCTGATTGAAATGAAAGCACTCACACGGCCAACGATGTGCCCGAACAAGTGTTTTATCCTTCGTTTGGTTAATCCACTTTCGTGCTTTCCAAATGGAAGCGCAGGACCGGAGCGGAAAGCGGAACTTTTCGCCCGCACCTTCGCTTCACGGCGACGAATTGACTTTCCTCCGGCTGTCCCCGCAATCAATCACTCATTCATTCATTCGCCTCGCTCCGAAATTTACAATAAGACAGAAGTCAAGAGTTCACTTCCCACAAGTTGATCTTCAATTGATGCGCTCGTCATCCGGGATCGCTCCTGCCGGGGAGCCGTCCGAACGCGGACGATCTCCGTCTGGGCGTCGCGAGATCCGCATCCGTTGCGCCGGCGCAAATCTCCGCCGGGCGGAGACGGATCTCGGTCCGAGCCGCCGGAAACGAACCCGAACCACCCCGGGGGGAAGTGAAAATCCGACTCTGACCATGCACCGCATGCACAAGTGAGAACTTACTCGCAGTCGCCCGGCCGATCGCACTTGCCGTGCAGAGGATGGCAACCAGTCTTGCAGACGGCTGAAACGAGAAAAAGGTTCGTCAGTCGGATTCGGAAAGCGGGCGGAAGTTCCGGCTTTTTCGCCGTCGCGCGCGTTGCAAATGCGAGGAAGGGAAAAAAGTCGTGGCTCGAGACTTCGCTCCGGAGAGGTAAACCCGAAGGCAGTTCTCCGTGGCGGAAGAGTTCGACGGCAAACGCGTCTCGTCGAGAAATGCTCGGCCTCACAATTTTTGTTTTTTCTTCCGCTGCCACTCCAACTGTGCAAATAAATTTGATCCTCGAGTGCCTCGTAACTTTCGATCGCTTATATTTATTTTTTTCCACGTGTTTGTCATCGCTTTCCAGCCTTTCTGCTCTTAGTGGAACGGTCCGGGAATCGCGAGGGGTTGCCCGAAACCCGCTGCCCGTCGGGCGAGGCGGCGGCGAAGTCGTTCGCGGTTGGCATTTATCCGGGCCGCCGAGGCGAAGGGACGTGTAAGAAGACTGATTATTTACTAATATGTCAAAATGCAACCGAAAACAATAACCACACGCAAAAAAAAAAAAAAAAAAAAAAAGAATTTTTTAATCTTAATCAATGATCGGTTATGGCCATAATTCCCGGGGTCAATTCCTCTGACCCCGAATGAATTTCACGTTCGCATCGCAACGGTGAAGCCGCGGGCATTCAAAATGGTCCGGCACGGTCTACTTCCACGTCCGCGGCCTCTCGTTGTAACCGCGGACGTTCCACCCGAACGGAACGGACACTCACCGACATCGCAGTTGTCTCCCTTCCAGCCTTCGATGCACTTCTTGTCTCCGTTTTTATCACAGATATAGTGGCCGAATTTGTCGTCTCTCGGCCTGCAGAACTTCGTGCAGGTTCGGTTGTAATTGTGCACCGCGCACTGGACGCGTATTCTGTAGTTTATCTGAGCGGTTTGTCCGGGATGGTGCAAAGTGTGCCACTCCACGCTCGGGTCTATTATTCCGGAATAGTTCGCCTCCTCGATGATGTTGTTGGTCACTGAAAGCGGATAATACAGATTATCTGCGGATTAAGCGAAGGCTTAAGCCCCGAACGGGAACGCGATAAAACGTATTTAAACGCGGTCGCATAAACGTTGTCAACGTTTCAATAGCCCGCAGGCATCGTTCCGCTCATTGCAAATATTTAACATGATAATATAAAATTTATATTATCCGTAAATAACGTAACATGAGGTGTAAGCCGTTCTACCTAAACATAAAATACCGTATTAGCATAAATGCGTGATTCGTGCATGAGAAAACATGTGAAATTCAAATTTCGGGATAGTTAAGTCGGAGATTAACATCCGAAGAAGGTCCTTAATTGAATCTGAGTTATGAAAAGTTTCCAAATGTCGGACCGAACGCACTCGCAGCAAACGTCTATATCCGAAATGCGCAAAATGCACGCGGTCTGCATTGCCAGCCACGGGCAAGGACGCTCGCAAATATCAAAAAGATACTAAAACTCACTTCGATGGCGCGGACACTCGGAGTTTTTGCGTCTGTCGATGTACGTACCCGGCGTGCTGTAGTTGTTGAAGTCCACGGCCTGCAGTATCAGCGTGAAGGACCTCTGAAAGAGAAGAAAACGCACTTCAGCACGGGAAACCACGAGGCGCGGAGGACGGAGCACGTTCGCGGCCAGGTGCTCGGCTCGGCCCCGGGCGTGCCCAGATTAAACGGTGGCACTCATCTGGAGCACGGTGCGTGCCACTCGTCAAAACGTTTGCGTTTACACCGGACGTCGGAGTGAAAATGTTGCGCCGTCCGCTTCGGGTGCCGGAACGCATTTCGCGGCTCTTCTCCCCAGCCCCGCGGTCCTTCGCGGGGGCCCGTTCGCAGCGGGCCCCTCCGCCGGTTCGTAATTAACAATTTAAAAGTTCAACGTGTTAATTGTGGATAATTGCGCGACCGAGACGGAGCAGGACCCGGCCGAAAACCGACAGTCATCGGCACCGCGGTGGGTGGACGAGGTGCACGAAATGCCGCAGCGGGATCCACGCGGGCGACTTCCGATTCCGGTACGGAAGCGGAAAAATCCCCGTGACATTTTCACGTGCATCCGCGCAGTGAAAATTTTCCGGCGCAAATTAATCCTCCCCAGGCCACCGCTTAAAGCGCAACATGTGCTTTTATCCGGTCGCCACCTTTCCCTCCCGCGTGCGTGGCCTTCCTCTTTCTGTTCGTGCGAGAGTCGGATAAGACGGACGGGGAAACGAAACGAAAGCCCTCACGTCGGCCTGGGCCGAAAGCGGACTCCGTTAATGGCTGTCAATCACCACTTTCCAATAGGATCACGAGTTTGACATGCGCATCGGCGGACTGGATGCCGCAAACCGCTTCGGTTCGGGCTTCCGTAAACGAGCTCTCCGGCAGGAACCGAGGGAGAGACGTTCCGGAAAGAGAGGAAACATTCCCGGCACGGACGCCGGGAACCGCAACGTGGAAGGATCTTCGGGGATGAATGGCAGACGAACGGAGGGAAGGACAACAACCGACAAGTGAAGAAAAAACACCAAACGAAATGGGTTATTTACTCAGCGTTGCGCGCTCACAAAAAAATCCACATAACAAGATTCGAAAAAAGAGTTTTGTGTGTACACGCGAGAACTCCACTGCTGGGCAACGCGGAGACCCCGCGTCAAAGGCCCTGCCCGACCGAACCGAGCGCGCCGCGGCACCAAGGAAGGGGACGAAAAGGGGAAAAGGTCCGAAGAGCAAATCCGAACCCGAAGATGTCGGGCGCCGCTGACGGTGGGGACGGGGGAAGGGAGAGGCGCAGGGGGCCCCGCAGAAGGCCCCCCCGGGACACCGGCCCCCGGCGGAACAAAGCAAATCCGGAGCCTTTGCCACGATGTTGCTGTCGTTTCGTTGCAAACCGCCGACGCCGGCGATTTTCGATTGCCACGAGAACGGCAGTGCCACACGTAATTAGCAGAATCCTTTATTTATTGTAACGATTGTAAACGAATCTTGTGCAGCGCCTGCAAGAGCGTTACGTGTGGTCCATAAGTCTGTGAGTGTACCGAATGTTCCCCGCACTTGAACCATCGTTTAAAAACAGCAAAGTCATTTCTCGACTTTGAAGAGTTTGATGTCTGACGTATTAAAACAATGCCAGGTACCTCCTTCTATAATGGAGGACGTTATCTCCATTCGAATCCTCCGGGGAAGCTCCAGCTCCAGTTCGAGGCGTCCAGATCGTGCCTGGAAGCGCTTCCTCGGACCGAACGCGGGGCGGCGGACGGGACCGAACGCGATCGGTTTCTGCGACTCCCGCGGGTGCAGGCGGCTCCGTGCCGGGTTCCCGAAATCGTTGGCGATGCCGTGCGAGTTACTTCTTCGTCGTGATTCCCGAGCCCCGACTTAAAACCGTCCACGAACACGCGAGGGGCAATAAACTTGTCCCCGTTCGTCACGTTCGGTCGGCGTGTGCGAATCATTCCGAATCGATCGCTTGGCATTCTCCGCCGGTGTCGAACGACTGCGTCCCGAGGAGACGTTTCTTTCCGTTTCGAGGTGCCAAGCGTCCCCTGCGCGCGACGCATAAAAATGCGGCAGTCGCCGGCGGGCCCCGTCCAACGTGCCGGAGAAGACCCGCGGACGCGGTTTCGGCGGCGGGCGCCGGGGTCGAAAACCACGGGGCAACGGTCCCGCTAGACGTCGGGGTTCGGATGCCGGAACGGAAGGTTGGCGAACTGCGGAGAAACCGCGGTCTGACAGAAATATCGAATCAATTTCGATTTCGCCGAGACAGAATGGAACTAAACCTAATTGATCGGAACGAAATTGGAAATGTTTGCATTTCGCATTCGGAATGATTAATGACTTTGCCGATGAGGAAACGAACCAAAGATGGCCCGCGAGATCCCCGAAGGAAATGACTTCTGCCCCGCATGGGAACGGTACCGGAAAAGTGCCGAAGCCGCGGTGGCGACGCTCAAGATCGAGCTTTCGGCGGGTTCGGTCGGCCGCAAAAGTTCGGAGCACCGATTTTCCCCGCGGCAAACGAGAATCGAAGACGGGTCTTCTGCTTGGAATCGGGGCTGCAGCCAAATGCGCGGGCGCGGAGCAACCCTTTGCAGCGGTCACGCACGGAAAGTGCCTCTTCAAATTGGACCCCGGGGCCCTCCACGGACTGCCAATCAAACGACCACGAGAAATTATTAAAATATAACACGGATGCCCGCGTAATGCGTTAATGCATATGTAAATGCGGGCGATTGCGGCATTCGGGTTCACCCCGTGAGCGCCACGTTCGAAACGTGGCTGCTGCCACGTTTCGAATCGTACGCGATCCGCAAACCGCATCGCCAAAGAAGTAGCTCGAACCGGGAACGCGCGAAACGGGAAAGCGATCCTCGCCCTTCAGCGACGGCAAACGACTTGCTGTCGCAGGTGAACGTCGGCGTCAGCGATTCGGGTCGAGGCCGGGGCTTCCGGCGAATGGGCGCTGCCGTAAATCTCTCGCCGGGGTAAGACCAAATTATTTTTTACGACCCTCCAGCGGCTCCGGCGCCCGGATCGACGGGTTTCGACTCGGACCGGGGAGGACCGTCCGGAAGCGCCGCAGCGACTTTGGCGACGTTTGGCTGCGCGAAAGGGTCCGAAAGACGCTTTGGCATCGGTCTGACGAGGGGGTTCGCCGGATTAACGCGGTTGATGCCTCCGTCAGCAGACGGTCCGCGTGATCCTGCGACAGCCGCGGCCTCGCGCAAAACTGTGGAGAAAACCGTCTGAATTTTCGCTTCCTTTAAAGTGACAATCTCAATGTTTCCGGTATTAATCTCGAAAAGCGCGGCCTTCGCCTCTGCTGATACAGCACTTCCTCTTCCGGTTATCGTTCGCCATCCTCGCGGATCGCCTTTTCGCCAGCAGCGCGGCACCTTCCCCGCCCCGGCCCTTCCCTCCCATCCCCCCCGGGGGGGGGGGCGGGAAGAGAGGGGAGGTCCCCGGAACGTTATTAATGAGGTACAAGGCTTCAAATGAGCACAACACGAGTCCATGTACCTTAAATTTTCAGTCCCGTGTTTATTTTCGACAAAGGCGTGTTTTTTACAAATTGAAACGTTTCTTGTTAAATAAGCGATCGTGACCCGAGTTTTCGCTCTGAACTAAAACAGATCGACCGCTTGGAATATATAATAAGCCGTTAATTGTACGCTTCCTCTTCTTCTGCCCTCCTCCGTTTGGTGCACTCCGAAAGGTTTCCCTTTGCCGCGCGAAATGCGTTTCCGGCACCCTTTTCGCAACTGCGATGCCTCGTCAAACGACGCAGTTCCGAATGCTCGCCGGAGAAAAAGAACGCAGCCCTGCGACCGCCGCTCCTCACTTCGGGGGGGGGGGGGGAGGGGGGGGAAAGTGAAAACCGGAAGCGGCAACCGAAAGGCGTTCGGAACGTTGCCCCGGCAGCCGAGCGGGCCACGGGCCGCGGCGATTCCTCCCACTCTGCCCGGCGGGTCCACGCCTAAAAATCCCCCGAAAGCGTTGAACGTAAAGTTAATTAAAAATTTTCTCATGGCGATGCATTACGGTTTCCATTTTTTATCCGCGACGTAATTGGCCCTTTTCCTTTCGGTCGGCAAAAAAAAAAAAAAAAAAATCGAAACTGCCACGATTTTATGGTTTTCACGACGACGCGGATGAAGCAACAATATGCAATTAAGACCGAATTTCTGTTTCTGGGTCGCTTAATCTCGGGCGGACGATGCGAATCGCGGCAGCGGCATTTCCTCCCGGAGAAGGATCGACGGCAGCGCTGGAGATTCGGAGCCTTCCCGTCCCTTTCCGGAAGCCCTCCCGTCCGACGGGAAACGAACCGGGACGGACGGACGGATTTAATTATGCAAGAAAAATTGCAGAATGCGCGCGGATGCGAGGAAGAAAGGTTAACGCAAAGTGGAGTTGCCATGATTGATTATCGGAGTCACCCGATGATGTTCGCGGCGTGATGTGCCGATGATTTAAGACCGTTGGGAGTGGAACAAATGACTCTGGAATTGGTTCTGCCAACATCGTCCGGGCACTTTCCGGCGTTCCCGGGTGCCACGCCCGCGAGCGACTTCCGTCGGGGGGGCCCGACCCGACGCCTCATCGAGGCCGGAAAATCTCGCCGTTCGCGACCGGTCCGCGCCGGGATTCTTGAGCGAATCGTTCCGGAAAAGTGCGATTCCCTTTCAGCGGTCGGACGGTCTTCCTTTCCCGGTGCACGGTTCCCGGGGAGTCCGCCCGAGGTGCGGTCGGATCGTGCGGTGCACGCGAAACGACAGGCGTCCGGTTTGCCCGCAGTGCGATTTTCGCGGCCCCCGTTTGCCGGTCCGCCACAGCGGGATCTCCCTCTCGAGGGAGCACGCACCGAGTGCCGTTTCGCGGCGTTTTCGCCGGCTCGAATCGGGGAAACGCCGCCGCGCGCCTCGCGACTGACAACCCGTAATTTTCGTCGGAACAACCGAAAAACCCGGATAAACGGACGGAAAAGGATCCTCAATCGACCGCTTTCCGCAAACGATGTGTATCAATTGGTGTGAATAATGCAGGTATTTATACAGAAGAAGCGGAGAAAATAAAGCAAAGCTAATTTGAAGATTACAGTGTAATTTCATTCACAAGAGTGAATTTGTAGATAATCGTACATTTTGTGGAACTACACGTCGGGACCGGGCGCGGGCGAAAGAAGGCCCGTTCGGTGTTACGATTTCAATTATCCGCGCCGGAGAACAAACCGTTCGCTTTTCAGGCTGCGAATCCGCCCGGCCACGGTCCCGAGAAGACGAAAAATACGGCTCCGGGAGCCGGCGGCTAATCGGACAACTGGAAATTTACGAAAGGCCTTCGCGCTGCGCAAGTCGCGCGATCCTGCGGGAGCCCCGACCGGAAAAACGTGCAAACCGGAGGGACCGACTCTTCCGGCAGCGCTGCGCGCACCCGACGATGCGGGAAGCGGACGCGGAATCAACCCGAGCCGCAACCTCCCGGCGTTCTTCGATCGAGTTGTCCGCTTGCGAGGGGAGGCGCTCTCCCGCCCGGAGGTCACGGAGGGCGAGTTCGAAAGGAAAGCGGGGATAAAAAAAAAAAAAAAAAGCGTGGCATCAGAGCGCCCGGATACCGTCGATTTAGTTGCGGGAAATTGATTTCGTGGCCGCAGAGAGGGCGGCGATTAAGAGGTAACCCCTCGGGAGACGCCGGATTCAGGTTCCGTTCCGTCCGCGGGAGGACCACCAAATGGGACGCGACGAAAATAAAAAAAAAAAAATTCTATTAATTTCCAGCTTCTTTATGGAGATCTGCTGCGTTTTTATGAACGCATCGACATTTTAACGGCTTTTATTTTACGAACTAAGAACCTGACCGAGCCCTCCCGATCGGCGATGACCTCTCGAAGCGATGCCACTTGGTCTGTCTCGTCCTCCTTCTCCCGCGGGAATCATTTTTCGATGGCTGAAACGAGGCCAGGAACATTAAAAAAGGAAAAAAGAAACCCCCTGCGAGCGCATTGTTCGGGGACGAACCGGCGCATTTGCGCCCTTGTAAGGAAAATGCGTCCCGAGGGACGCCACTCGCAAAGGAGGGTCTCCGCAACCGCAGGCCTGCCACTTGCTCGAAAATGAAAACAACCGCTTTCCCCCGACGCGGGGGGAAAAATCGCGCGACGCCCCCCGGGGGCGGCTTTTCCATCCCCCTCCCGCTTTTAAATTTTGCGCGACCCACACTTCAAATTGCGAATGCACCCGGGCGAAACTCATCCGCCCGCCATCGAAAATGCACCTCCTCTTGCGCGGATAATAAGATATCAAACACTTTTTATTTGTGCCGCAATATTTCTGTATAAATATTATTTATGTTGCTTTAGTTTCCGTTTGGCCGTACCGAGGTCTTGATTTTTATTATGCCGAGGATTACGTTCGAAAATAATGATGTTATGTATAATTTTATCCGGTCCTGGCTTCCCCTTGCCAGAGGATAGAGTAATATATGACGCATTTTAAGGATAATGATAAAAAATAGTTAGTTATTATTAAACTTAATTAATATTCTAGTAGTAAAAAATTTTATTATCTAATTTAATATAAATACTTTTTTTTTTTTTTTTTTTTTACGTTTTTATAACTATATAACGATTTCGATAATGGATGCAATAACTCAAGCGTTTTGTCGGATAAAAACTACCAAAGAGGCTGCTTTGGGTTGGCGATCACTGCGCATCAAACCCGTTATGGATAATTATTCAGATTACTCCGATCGAATTGTGTCCAAACCCGCTCTTCGTTGCGGCTTGCGGGGACGAAGAGGAGGAATCGCGCAAATCGCGCAAATCCGGGCGAGTCCGGGGAAACGGCGGCAGACGGAGCGTCGTGGCAGCAGAGCGCACGGCGGATCGACGCCTCGCGGCGACATCTCGAACCGGCGATCGGGAATCGAATCGCGGGAAGCGCTCCGGTCGTTTGCCGACGTTAAACTCCTCCGATCGATCGAGGCGAAATCGAGTTAGTTCGCCGCCGGTTCGAGCGTTCCGATTGTTTCGCGTTTCGCCTCTTTGCCGCGGCCCGGCGAGAGGAGAGAGCCCGATTCTTCCGCTTCTTCGTTCTCACGTTTTCATTGTGAAACCGTAACGGCAACACAGTTTGACGACTTCTCATGTCTCTCGCTCCGACGAACATTCCTCCGCGTCGTGAATCGCGTTTCCAGCATCCGACCTGTCAGTGGTTTTTCTTTTTTTTTTTTTTTTGCGCGTCAAATAAAGAAACGCGAAACTCGCCGGAACGAGTCGGTGCAGGGGTCACCGGCGCCCTCGGAGCGCCCCGGCGGAATTTGCCGTCCCCTTCGCCGGAAGACGAAAGCTCGGCAGATCGAGAGCCGCCTCGCGGGGTTGCCCGGATCGGTGACGTCATCGAGCGTCGCCCGATCGCGTGTTCCGCCATAACGAATTTTCTCCCCGTGCTCTCCTGCCCCTTGCCAATTAGCGTTCCACCCGACCGAACCGCGACAATTAAAAAAGCTTCTCGCTCCGCGCGCCCTCCCCCGTGAGAAGCAGCAACCGGCGGCGCTTTCCTTCCGGCGGAAACCTTCGCCGGAAGGAAAGCGTCCGGAAATGCTAAAAACTGCAGTGCCCCTTCGCCCCCAGGTGCTGCCGCCCCTTCAAACACATGCTCCCTATTTATACACCCAGCCGTCATTTTTCATATCTGTTAACGAGGTCCCTAATTTTAGCGCTTCCTCCTTGAAAAGGTTTTTTTACGTATTTTAAGAACCGTCGCGGAGGAACGGGGGCAGTCGAAAAAATTCCCGAGCGCCCGGGATCGACCCTCGGGAGGCCTCCGCGATTCGCGATCGCGACCGTCCGGGTTTTCGTATTTCGCCAGCTCTCCGTGCCCTTAACGGAAAACGGAATCGATCCCTGCGCCATTTCAACACCCGAAACGAATACCGGATCGGATTTTGAAACCGAATGCGCTTCCAGCGTGTTTTATGATGTTACGTTTTGCCATATTGGAAAGTATATCGACCTGCACGGAGAAATAAATTTTCCCCTCTCTTACGATGTTTCAAATACCTTGCTCGGTGGCTCGATTCGGTAAATAAAGTTTAATGTCTTTGATGGAATCCAGTTGCGGGGCTAGCTGGTCGCATAACCCGAGATTTATTGCGCCGGATTTCGCCGGGGATCGCGGCCCGCTCGACGGACCTGCGATCTGCATCCCTTCCAGAGCAGGGAGGCCGAGGGCGGGTTTTCGGAGGAGCTTGCCCTGCCGCGTTTGTTAACGGTTTGTAACGTTCAGCGCGGCTAATGTCGCGGAGGGATTTCAGTGAATGGAAGATAATACACTTTGAAATTCTTTTTAATGAGAGAACAATGGGCGTTCCTCCCCATTTGGAACCCTCCATCGACCATTGTTAATGGAGAAACACTTGATTTTTGATCCGTATCATCATCGCAAGTGCAAAGTGTCCACTAATTTTTAAGCCCTCGTCCAAACAATGGAAGACAAATGTATGGCAGCGCAAGCGAATGGGGAAAAATTTACAATACCCCGTCAATGTGTTCTTTTGTATTTTATCGGTTTGGTTATTCTTCCCGCTGCAAAGTCCAAGACCCCATCCTCATTGTGAAAAAGTCCCGGTCACGTCGGGGCGGTTGATGACGAATCAAAAGGTATTCAACCGTTTTCGGCCGGGGCACGTCGGAGGGTGAAAAATCCTCGCGTCAAAACCGAGAAAAGGAAACCGCCCGAAAATCAGGGGAGGATGCGGAATCATTAATTTTACCAGCGGAAGCGGCACTCGGATTAATCGCCGCCTCCCCGGTTCCTCTCACGCGGGGGAAAACTCAAATTCCGAACAAATGGGCTCCAACTTCCCGGAGAACCGGAGCTGGGAAGTCTCAAAAAAAGATGGTAAACCGTGGCAGAAGAGAGAGGGGGAGGAAAAAAAAAAACGCCGACGTCGAAGGTATTCTTAGCCGCGAAATTGAAACCGGATGAACGGCGCGACCTACCACAAGAAATCGGGCCCCGATGGTGTGCGACAATCTGGGACGGGGTTAAGGGAAGAATGTCGACGATTAGTACGCGTGTCGGGTTTAATGATGCGTCATTTCACGCATACGCGACGATTTTTCATTCACTTTTCCCTTTCCGGAAGGGAAGCGCGTCACGAGGTGAACGGGTCAACAGCCGAACTCCACCGGAATCAACCGCGGCTCCCGAACGGAAATCCGAACCGGATTCGCAATCGCGGCAGGCAACCAACTGCTCCTCTCTCGGTTGCCAGACCGCCGTCTCGCGAGTGCGCTTCCCCCGATGGGAAGCCATCACCGTCATCTCGGCGGAGGAATCCCCGGAAGAAGACGGCGGATCGCGATCGCGAAACGAAAAGATATCCGATCCGCACTTGACGCAGTGTCGCCCGTTGCCGAAAACGGCGCGGCCCCGCACTTATTCGCAGCGGGAGGAGTCGGAAGGGCGTCAGATCGATCTCGGATAAGACGGACGGTTCGGTTACGACGGACGGGTTGCTACCGCGGCCGCAACAAAAGAAACATATCTACATCTTCAAATATTTACACAAAGTCGAAATGCGCTGCAAAGAGGAGAGTTTAACGGCCGTTTTTCGGCGCCGAAAACACCCAATCTGCGGAGGCAAAAGCGGGGCCTCGCCACCGGGAAAAACCAAATCCTCGTTCCGCCATCGCACCGTCAGCAAGCGGCCCCAGCAGCGATCTTTGTTCTTCCGCAACGACCCCGAGGGCCACGTCGGGCACGTGCGCAAATGCGCACGAGAGCAAACACCCAACGCGGATAAAAAAAGCCCGGCAAAGGGAACGGTTTGTCTCTAAAAAAGGGATATAATGGTATTTTGGAGCGGTTCATTAGGATCAGCTGCTCGCTTTTAGTGCGATCTCACGTTTAAAAAAGCAAAAAAACGGCAGATCGAGGGAAATGATCCGAGACGAGTGCGAGCGAACGATCCCCGGGGACCGACGTCGGTGAAGAGTGCGAAGCGTCGTGCGGCACTCGCCCGACGCCAAGCTCAAAATTTGGACCCGGCGGGGGGGGGGGGGCGTCGGTCCGAAGGCAGTTTCCCTCCCCGGGAAAAACGCCGCAGTAAAGAAAGCCCTCGTGCCGGGATTCGGATGCTGCTGGAGCGGAGCCGTTTCCGGTGAAAAAAAGGGTTTTCCAACGGTCGCGGTCTTCGGAGGGTTTTCGAAGCCACCCCCGACGGACGAAGGGAGACCGGAAACGAGCCGCTCCCCGCGCCCCACGGATACCTACCTGGAAAAAGAATCGAAATTTGTTTTATTAAACATTTTTTTTTTTCCCTCCGCGACCATTGCAATTCATCATTTATAATGGGCCGAAGAAGAAATCATCGTGAGTGATGACTTATGCGATTAGCGCTTGGTTTAATGCATGCATTTCACGTGTTCCTCGACGCAACGCCGGGCTCCGAAGCTGCGGATCCGTCTGGCCCACACCTCGGACACCCGGAGAGGGACCTCGACGACAACCGACGATGGACAAACCTGTGCTCCGCGCATTGCGGGTCATTATACCAACATGTGGGACAACGATATTTGCATCGGTTGACAACTAATAAAATGATGAATGGCCATTAAGCACCGGCGATGGGGAATTCGGGATTTGCATTGGTGCGATCGGCAGGGCGAATCCTCCCTTAACCTTAACCGTCGGAAAAGGGAGGTTCAGCGCAATTTCCATCCGTGATTTCGGCATTGCGGAACGCGTGCTTTTGACTTTCCGGATTAGGTTCCGACGGTGGATATTCTTTATTCGTCTCTCTCTCCATTAATTGCGCTCCTCCCGAACCTGATTCGGAAGCGGTTTCTCCCGCGTCCGCCGGAGCCGAAGCTCCGTTCTTCGTTCATTCCCGGATCCCCGAACCCTGCGCCGGTGAATGTGGCGCTGCTAAACGGAAAGGAAGAACGAGACCGGGGGGGGGGGAGAAAAAGAACGGACCCGATGGACGTTTCGAGTCACCTGCACATTCGCTAACGATATCTTATTAAATATTATGAGTCAATGTATCAGGTTTATCTCAGGTACAAAAACTCATTCCCGACTCCGGTTGCGTGGATTAATTTACCCGACTGGTTTGCTGCCACAATCTGAATCTTAAATTCCCCTCGCTCTCGGATCCGTTTGCAATCGAATTGTCGAATCGAAAAATGCGACTTTTCAACTTTCCCTGAAAAAAAATTCCTCCCTCCGGCGGGCGAAATAACAACCCCCGAAGGTAAACCACCCAACGGCGTCGACGGCAGGGAAACCGAGGTCCCGAATCGAGATCGGGACCCGCGAAAACCCGGAGAAGAAAACTCCATTTTTCTCCATTACAAAGCCAAATCGGAACCGAACCGCTGCAGTCACCGTTTTAGGATCGGTAACTTTATGCAAATTAAAATCTGCGGTAATTTTCCCGTATCACATGTTAATATTAATAATCCGAGAGCATAAATTAATAAAATTAACAAAATTAAGCGCTGCAACGCGATGCGGTTGCGATCCGCGAGCTGCTCTCGGTCGGCTCTGGATCGCAGCCTGAAGATTCTCCCAGGTACGGCGGCCCGCGGAGAGGATGGAACCGATGCGGGGGCTCAAATTTTCCCGGCACGTAATTAATTAATAAGAAAAACGAGTTTGGCCCGCAAGCGAAGCAGAACGGAAAATCTAAAAAGTACACATTTGAGAGTTATCCACCATCCCTGATTTTATTTATGTTCCATTTTGAAAACCGTTAGAAATGGATGTTAAACCACCGCCAGTACGTGCTGCGGTTAGGGCAAGGATCGGCGCGCATTGTTCTCGGAGACGTTTCCGACACAAAGAGGCGACCGTTTCATTGTTTCCGTCTTCGGGCTCTCCAACCGCAGGGTGTCAAACCGAAGAGCACCATCCCGAATGTTCACGCGTGGGAAAAGCGCTTTCCCGTTCCCCGACGACCCGGGGGGGGGGGGGGGGGCGTCGACCGACAGAAAGCATCCGAGACCGCTGTCGGATAATTTGTAATCGAGCGACAAAAAAAAACCTTTCCGCTTTCGCTATCATCGGCGAAAAGAACGACGAATGCACTCGGTAGGAGGTCCCGCAAAGAGACAAATTCTTCGTGCCCCCGTTGGGTACCGGGGCACAATTTAATCGGCTGCCGAACGCATTTCGACAAATTCGAGCGAACGGGGGAACAACAAGTGACCGGAACGTGGAAAACCGCTTTTGAAAAGGTTCACCCAAGGGAAGGGAATCGAATGCGACGAATGCGGCGCGATTCCGGACGCGAAGCGCGGGATGCCGAAGCGGGGTCCCTTTCGAGCAACTCTTCTGCTGCCACGCTTTCCGATTCAGCAGTTTCCTCCGGGTCCCGATACGAGTTAATAGCTGAGCAAAACGCGAGCAAGAACATTCAATAATTGTCAGAAACACTGTTCTGGGTGGTCGCATTCGTAAAATAACTCAAGTTATAAAAAAAAATGGAAATAATTTACTGGATTAGTTTTTTTTTCTTACTGGAAACGAGCTTGTTTTTCAGTCCAAATTAAACTCGGTATTAATTCAAGCAAATTCAATGATTGTCGCGATTCGGTGCCCCCGAGGCGAAGCCGCCATCTTTTCAGTTTTCCGGAGGATTTTCCGTCCCCTCCCTCCGCCGGGCCGGGGCACGGCAAATGGAGGTGACACTGCTGCCAACATCGGAGACTAAAATGGGCGGAAAGGTAATAATTACGATCCGCACCATCCGAACTGGTTATTACGTGCATATTTTGAACTCGGATACATTCATTTTTCATATCGTCGTGCTCCGAAAAGCCGCGCGGGCCGGCAACCGATCCGGGTGCGGAGGTCGCGGTTTCCGAACGGGGCTCCGGAGCGCTCCGGAGGGGACGCGCCGTTCGCGGCGGCACAACCTGGGACCGAACGCCGGCGTCGCCCGTCCGTCCATTACGCTCCGCTTCGCGTATCGGCAATATAAATCTACCGGGGAACCTCGGCGGAAACGTCGAGGAACAACCCCGAGAAAGATAATGCGGGCAACTACCACACACACATTCTCAATGAGGCAATAAAAAAGAGAAAAGGAGAGAGAGATTTTCTTCTTTCAACATAATTTGTGATGTTGGCTCCGTCCAATTAAAAATAAGTTTGGAATCCGATGCTATCAATGGACATGTTGATCGAATGCCTCTTTTCAATCTTAAATCTATGAATTCTTCTCGCTTACGCGATCCGGATCGGGTCCAGGTAGAGGCCGGTACCTGAATTTTCTCGACGCGGTATTGCCCATGCGAAACGCGCATCCCGGCGGCGGAGAGCGCGGAAGTCGGAAAAGCCGCAGCGGGAAGGGGGGACGTGGCAGCGGACCGCGATGCGCAGTCGGGGCACGAATCGGCGCACCTTATCATTACGGATAATGCGATTAGTCGCATGTTCGGGGATAAGGCCGTTTAATTATAGATAGAACTGATACCCGGCAGAGGTATGTGGCGATCGTTCGGGTTCCTCGCCCATCTCGCCCGCTTTGATTCCGACCGTAGGAATAAAACCTGAAACTTTAACTGTACATAAAAAAAAAAAGAAGATTTACCCGGGAAGAATTTCATTAAACCGAGATACCGAGATGATAAATGAGTTTAAAAATTCCAAGGTTCAATGCATCCAACTCCATCGGTATTAGGTTAGTCAATTATACCAAACTCCTGCATGGTGGTGACCCCTGCGCGGCGTTCCCATGCGTCCGCTCTCGGCGTGAGCCTCCGCGTTTTCCTGCCGGGGCCGTAGAAAAGCTGCCCAACGCGTGCAGATACCGGCGCGGTGGAAGAAGAGAACGGATCCGAAACCCAATTAGGGTAGCAGAAAGAAAAACGAGAGGGGCAGAGGGAGGAAAAAAAAGGAAAATACCTTCCACTTCAGGTATAATAACGCAGTCAATCGCAAATTGAAATAATTTCTATTAGAGAAGGTAAAGTTTTGTATCTGTGATTCGGGTACCACCTTAATTATGGGTCTGATGCCCAATAGAAACCGACAACTCTTTTTATTAATAATCATCCCCTTTTCATTTCGTTTTTTTTTTTTTTTTTTTTTTTATGCTGCCCTTAACCTTTCTCGATAGTTCACGTTGATGCAGGACAAAACAAATTAAGGATCTCTCACGGCGCTTGCAACGAACGTGATGATAAAGTTTCCGACGCCGCAAATACGCCTGCACCTCCCGAACCCAAAACGAACGCGGCCAAAGAGGACGATGTCTATATATATATATATGTAAATCACACGGTTATTTTTTAATAAACACATATTCACGCAAGAAAACGTCAATAAAAATCACTGAAAGACGTTTATTCTTTCAGGTATATTGCCATTTTAAAACTCCGACAGTGGGATAATGCTTTTCCTTCTCGCGCCTCGTATTTAAGCGTTAAAAAGCTTTCGAAAAAAAGAATCTTTGCGCTGCTACGTTACATTTTCCAAATATTAATTATAAAAAAACGTTTCCAATGGCCAATAACCGAACGTGAAAAAAGCAAAAAAAAAAAAAAAAAAAAGCCCCCAAAAAAACGGGTTCGCATAAATAAATGAAATGGCCCGGCGCATGTTCGCGTAGAAATTTATCGCGTTAACATTTGAATAATTCGCCAAGTGCACGAAACGTGTTATTTAAGTTAAAATATGTGGATTGACTCCGCGATCGAACGACTCGCGGACGGAGCGTGAGAAAATTCGAACCTGCCGGGGGGTGGGGGGGGTGGTTTTTACACAGGCTAAGTGACAGGGGT
>JAOWBB010006628.1:0-21314 GCA_028565995.1 Ricinus marginatus
CTGAACGCGGAGGAAAGTTTGGCGGATAATTTGAGGTGCAATAAAAAATTTTGTTTGTGAAACCTTCAGCTTCGATTGGCATGCACTCCCTTGAAGGTTCTGCTCTTGGAACCATCCGATTTTTATCTATCCAGCGATGGCTGGCTTGCGCAGGGAGACGGCTCTCGAACGGAATTCTCTCCTCCACCACGAAGAACGTGCGTTTGCTTTTAGGAAACTTTATGGAACAGTTTTTGGATATTTGATGCCGCCTTTGTAGCTAGTGCAACAATGATATGAGACAGGAATAATGTTATCTGTCATTATTGTCGTTCGAGCTAGCAACCAAGCTGTTGTGACACAGGAGAAACACAGCAAAACCGAAAATCCCTATTCTCTATTAATGCGGTTCCAAATGCTGCTATGCATTTCTTTTTTATAAATTTCATTCGATAAATAATTTATAAGATTAACCTCGAGCAATTTCATTTAATATGCTATGAAAATTGACGAAATTAATTTGAATGTTATCGACATTTATTTCATTGTTTTGATATTAATACCGTTTCGCTTGGAAGTTCAGTGTAGCTTATTCTGATTTATCAGCACGTGTATAAAAATGTACATATTATCTTTTTTTTTTTTTTTTTCTCTTTTTTAAATTTACAATATCAGGTTTTCACTGGTGGAGTTCTTTTTAAGTGATGTCTTAAAAATGTACCGATCGTTCCAATAATGAGAGAACGTTTAACGTATCGTCATATCCGATGTCTGGACTCGGATATAGATCTCTTCATAATTATCTGCATCGGAATATGAGTTATAACAGATAAAGTTTTGCCTCCGAAATTGTTCGGTACCCTCCATTTTTATTTTCCGGCGCATAATTTAAAATCTAAGCAGAAACGTTTGTTTGCCCAAGATGCTCGGTTTAAAAATTTTAGTTAAAATATCATCTGAATAGCGCGCAACTAACAATAGTTAATTATTGTCTAAATGTCTAACAACCTCCCGCATTATTTATTAGGGAAATCTATTTACCACAACTATTTGCTATTTACATTTGCTGCTGATGTTTCGTTTTTCTTGGTGATGCTTTCTCACTGGCTGCATCTCTGCCCGATTTCACCTGTTATGTGACTTTGAACGTGATTGATAACATTTTTCTAGTTCAACTGCAATAGATTGTTTCACTTCGTTTTTACTCCAGCATTGTGTTTAAAGAAATCCAATACATAAAACTGTAATTATTACTGACAAACGCGGGTTTTTCTTCTCCCATGATAATTCATTATTGTCAGGAATTTTTCAAACTTTCTTATTTTAAAATTTAACATTGAAACAATAATAATGATTCGCGCTGAATTACAATAATACTTATGAAGTAGGTAAATTTTCCTTCACATGGCGTTAATTTATCATCTGCACTATTTGTTTAGCCGTCCGCACTCCGGTTTTTCATGGGGGAAAAACGGCGTTGGTTTAAACGTTAAAGGCTCCCTTCTCGTTGTTCCCGCCACCGGAAATGCTGGGAAGGCTTTTCCGGAGGCGCTGCGGATTTCGAATGTCGCGCCCGCCGGTGCACGAACGGACGTGGCCACCTTCTGCAAGCGAAACATTCAACACGTGAACGGTGGATAACGTGTGAAAAAGATAAAAAAAAGAGGCGTCATGACCCGAGGAAAATAATCGGAGTCACTTCATTTGCCGTTAGTTCTGTGCGAAAAGTGGTCGGTCCGACTCGGGCGGCAAAAAAGCGCCATTAATAATTTTCTACGGCGAAATGTTTCGCTGCTCTCCCAGTTCCCAGCGAGTCGTTCGGCGTGTTCCCAACCGAGAGGAGCCCATCATCGCAGCGGGGCACGCGAGGGCGTGCGTCCACCGAAGGGAAAAAGGGTCGGAGGTTGCCGTTTCGCCCGGTCCCCGGTATTTTCGGGGGAGGCACGCGGCTAAAGAAAGCCCCCAATCGGAGCTTTCGTACCAGAGTTATTTTCCTCCCCCGGGGCAAAAGCGGAGATCGTATCGGCGGTCGACGTGGATGCAAGCTCCGCCATTGGCCGGCCCGTCAGATCCGGGCTGTTGGCACCCTGCGAGATTCCATTTACCCAAAGCCTCCGAAATGAATGCGTTGCATAACCGCAGACGTGAGCTCGATTGTGGGCCGTCAAGATTAATCCTCTCAAATTGCCTTTTTCGTTGCCTTAACCCGGATCGGTAAATCCGCGGAGGCTTTGTGCGCCTCGTTTTCTCTCCTACCTTGCAGTTTTTTCTCCGTTTCCCAAAACTTCTGAAGCTCGGTAAAGTATTTGTCGAGAATGAATACTTTAGATAACCCCAAAGTGGCCATTTTTCAAATCCATCAGGATCCTTCAAGAAGTCTTCCCGTTCCGAACTGGGGCCGAGCTTTTCTCAAGATCATCGCCTTGCTCCGAAATCATTTTCGTGACATTTCACACGAGCTTCGATCACCTCACGCATCACATTTCGCACTTTTCTTCCCAGTTATTTACGTATTCGGCCCCGGGAGGTATGGCAAAGGCACGCGAATCGAACCGCTCCGCGCACGGTCCTCCGGAGGCTTTCGCTGTCGAAAATATTCGGACGAATCGACTGAAAATAAATAAAAAACACAGGTTTTCCTAATGAAATGCACAAAGCTGCGAACGAGACCAGGAAACTCCGCGCTCACGCCTTCAGGTCGAACAGGTACTGAGCAAGAAGTGCATCTCATCATTTGAGCGGCTCTACGGTCAAACCAATGACGTTTCACGCATCCACGTAGAGGGGAATTTCGTTGCGCGGACGGCGTTCGAGCTCGAGCCCGCCCCGGAGAAGTTACAACTCGGGCTGCCCGAACAGTTTCAGGTAGCCCGGGCTCCGGCCGGCAGGTCAGGTTCCGCCATTCGCACGCACGGACCCGTTCATTTTCCGCCGGCCCAAAATCGCCGGGTAAAAAACGCTCTCCCTCGGCGTTCGGCGACGAAAATGCAGAACGGTCGGAAATCAGGCGGAGCAAGGCGCACGGCAAGGAAGGAGCCGAAGAAAGGGAAGTTTTGCTCCCGCGGGTTTAGCTTCTAGTCAGGTACGTGAAACGTCATTGGAAATGTAGTTCTGTACCTGACCATCGGGCGCGCTCTTAATGGGGAGATTCTGTTTGGATTTTTTTTTTCTTTTCTTCTCCTCTCTCTCTCTTTTATTTTCATCGTCTTTTAACGATTTTCCGAGATGTACAGAAAATCCCAACCCCGTTCGACCTTCACGTAATATTTCAAGTTTGGATGTTTCCAACCTGTTTCCTTCGCCGAAAATTGTTTATTACGCTAGCCACAAGCCAATTTATCCGTTCCTTTTTCTTCTGAGGACCGGGTTCGAAAATGAGGAATCTTTTCCTTTTTCACAATTTCCCCACCACCCCGCAGCTAAATGCACGGCAGCGATCGAAATTACATCCCGCACTTGATCCGTCTCCTGCGACTGCCATTAAGAGCGCTTCGTGATGGATTAACATCCATCAGCGGACTCGGAATTTGAAATGTCGCGCGACATTTTCCATCCGTGCGGGGACGGCCAAAAGCTCCACTCGCTGAATGTCGAACGAAGGAAGACCTCGCCGCGTTTCCCGAATTTCGTCGCTGGCCCACCGGCAAGGTACCCGGCCGCGGACGCCGTCGTTCGGCCAGAAGTTTCCTGGCCGCCGAGATCCTGCGTTTGGGTTTCCCGGCCGAAAGAACCGAGGCGATTCTCGTGCCGTACCTTGGTTCAACGGACTGCTTTTCGTGTGAATTGCGTTTTACGCGATTTAATCGTTCCGTTCCTGCAAGTTTTCGAGACGCGGTCGATTCCTCTGCCTCGGCCTCGGGTCTCCGGCGTTCCCTGTGGGTTTCGCGGTTCCTGCAGTCGGGAGGGTTGCGTCCGCGTGTGCCGCGGGCAAAGCGCGAGTGGTGGCCGAAAGAGCGGCCTTGACCGACGGATGCTGCGTTCCTAATTCGATGGCATCGCGGCGGTCTGGATGTTAATGACCAGTGGCACCCGTGCCGTAACGTTTCTTCCTGCCGATGGTCTTCTCGCTCGTCCCTGACTGGACCGTGCACCCGTGGACGGTGCGTTCATTAGCCCCGAACAAGCAGTTCCGTAGGAAATCGACTGCTAGAGGATGGGCGTTAACAATAACAGATAGAAAGGGTCCAGGGCTCTAACGCGAACCAAGCTTCCAACGGAAAGTAATAAAATACAATCATCAGCTAAGGTATTTTGGTACCTGTGAACTTGTTTAATTCACTTGAGGCCATTTTCTATTTGTCTCGAACTGAATTTAATTATTTAACTCGAAAAGTAGGACCACTCCGGGCAGGATCGACGGATACTTCTTGAATTTTGGCTCCATCCTTGCCCTGTCTCCGCGGTTCTCCTCCAGGCATCACTCGGCATGCGTGAGGCGGAACCGAACCATCCGCCGAGAACTCGGGCCGAGTTCTTCCTCCCGGGGAGGCACGTCCCGAAGCCGCGAAGGACCGAATCGTAACCCACACCCTCAACGTAAATTAATAAATAATAAATGGCGGTTACGGGTAAGCATTTAGCATGTTCGCAGTTGGTGGATTACTTTATCGCTTCGTCGGCGAAACAGGAACTTTTCATCTTGGCGAAAGGGAAAGCTCCGGGGTGGTGGAAGACGGGAAACGATATGTCCTCACTGACTGCGTCGCAGAAGGGGTTGCTCGGCCCATTTTCCGGTCACCCCGGAAATGAACCGCAGCGCTTCGGTGTTGCGATTGACTTGCACGGCACCGGAATCGGGTGCCGCTGTCGGAAAAGTTAAATATGAATTTATCAGGTCTTACAATGCCGCGAAGATTGGACCAACCTTTAAACTGAAGGAAATTAGGATAACTTTTTCGTCATTTTACGTGTATCCAACAGGGAAGTTTGCAAGAAACTGTCGATCATTTTTTCGGCGGATCTGCAGTACGCGTCTTGAGGCGCACGTCGGTACGTGTTAATAAATAAATTTTAGTTTACGAGCTTAATACAGTGAAATACGTCACCTTCCATACCGATCCAAGAGTTAAATATATTAATAAAAGTGTTAATAAACATTTAAAGTAATAAAGTTTATCAATTTATTAATTTTATAGTCCGGTTACGTAAGTTTTGTTGCAAGGCGTAAGCAATAAAAAAAAAGATCAATTAAAACATGCACAAAAAAGCTGGTTATAGAACACCATCATTTTGTGAACGGGTTTTGCCTTGGTTTCGCCTTTGGCTCGGACGAAATTATCTATTTGAGAGGAATATTAACGTGGCACAAGAACGTTTCCGTCTTTCACGCCGCGGCAAACGCGATACGGAACCCGCTGTCGAGATTCAACCAGGTCTTGTGCTGCGGCCCAGGAAGTGCGGTTCGAACACGAACCGGTGACCGTGCCGAGTCAGCGGGAGAATGTCGATGCTCTCCGACATTCCCGACATTTTGGGAAGGCGAAGGGACCCGACATCGCGCCAGACGTCTCCGCGGCAGGTTAAACGCTCGCCAGCCGTTTACCGGAGCGGGAAGCCGAGAGTGAAAGAGGAAGATCAATCGGGTACCGGGTAATAACCCAGTGGGTACACCGGTCGGTATGCCCGTCGAATGTTGGGTCTTTGTTTCCTTCTGCTTTCGCAGGGCTGTCCTCCTGCACTTCCGCGCTGGAAGCGAGAGTTAAAAAGGGACGGATAAAGAGTAAAAGCACTGGAATTCGCTCCGAAGAGGATGGAAATTGTGCCCACAACAGTTGTTTGCGGTCCCAGGTACTGAGCCCATAAACGAAAAAATGTTACCTGGCGGAAACTAGTTTTTGCCTTGTAGGGAGTTTCCGTATCTGCCCCTCCATCGCGAATAATTTCTTCGATTGAACCATTTCGTCGGGTTTCTAGTGGATTTTTACTTTTCCGCACCGGAAAAAACGGGGTTACATCGCGGGATGGCATCACATGTGATGTAATTTTGCATGGAACACCGTGGGGACCGCGATGTCTTAATTTTCTACCCGCGCGGAATGTCATTTTCAAAAGCAGGTTGGGCTGTCCCTTCGGGAACGGCGGCCGTGGTCGGCGTTCCAGGGGATCTCCCGTGGAAGAGGAAATCGTGGCACCTGCCACGACGGAGCGAAATGAAGGCGTCCGGGGGAAAGAAAAATGCTAATTTGAGTCGCAAAAAAAGAGATGGGAAGGTTATTAAGTAATGAAGACTGATGTAAGCCCTTCTTTCCGGCTTTTGGACCAGGACTAGTTGGCTGAAGGCGGTTTAACCGAGCTACTTTGGAATGTTCACACTAAATAATGCCTTAATCATGAAGTAAAATGGCCCCTCAGAATTAAATTCAAACTAGTTGACGACCGTTCTCGAATTTTTCTCGAACGGGCAAATTTTTAACGTGTCTTTCGTCTTTCGCTGCACCGACGCATTTTTTCGCGTTACGCGTCCCGCGCCTTTTACGTGAAAACGAGTAAATTGAGATGAGTTCCCCGTGCGAGATCGCCCATTGGCTTTGGCGTGAAATTTTTTTCCGGCGGCGAGTGGCTCGCGCTGCGGCAAAACGAACGTTTCCCCCGCGGTGCAGACGCCACGCGCGGTTTCCCACACCTTCGCTGTGGGTAAATTTTGTGCCCATTGTTCGATCAAAACGCTTGGACTCTGAGGGCAAATCACTAAGGCGCTGTCGGAATTCTTCGCGGGTCGCCGTCGACCCAAAATCCAAATCACCAGAAAGAAGATCTCTCCCGGAAAAAAATCCCGGATGTCAGTGCAGGCCGCACCGCTTTCTGACCGGCGATCGACGTCCAGCAGAGAATTTTTGCACTTTATCAGGTGCAGAGTAAGGACAGTGCAATGTGATATCGTGAAAGGTTCCGTTCATATCTACGAATAAGAAGCTTTTCTCATTCGAAAAAAAAGGAACTGTCACGAACAATTCGAACGATCGATAAATCGTACCTGAAACGGCAGCAGTCGCTTGCAGGGCCACAAAATACACGGGGGCATCAGAACCGGAAATCATTCTGCTCGTTTCATGTAACGTAGCTTATAGAAAAAGATTGCTCTCTCTCTATGTTGCATGATACTGCTAAATAATAATAATAATGGCGATTTATAGATTTTTAATATTTTAATAGCCTAAATTTTACAGTAAAATAATAAAAATAAGTTTAATGCTAAGTCTTGCACGATAAAATTATTGCTGCGATTTTTCTTTTTTCAGTATTCCAATTTCTGCTTATCGCTGATCGCCTCCGTTGCACGGAGCGCACATTTGTTCGTGCAGACTCGTTCGTTCTCTTCCTTTGCTGATTTCAGGTTGGGTGATAATCCACACGGACTTTTCCGATATTTCGTTTACGTCGGTTATGTTTGCGGTTTGTCATTTGCTTATAATGGTGAACACTTCGTAGTCGACCACGGTGAAGTAGTAGCTCCCCATAAGAATGTTGGAAGAAGCGTTTTGACCGTCGTAGGAGTGCGGCAAATTTGAGTAGCTTTCCATAATTGTGTTGCAGTTGCCGCAAATCAAGAGATCGGCTCCCGCTCCGAAAATGGGACCGCATCTGGAAAAGCGAAAAAGGACCGTCGGTTTTTACGTTCGCGGAATGTCTCAAATCGTTCGGGCTCCGAACGCTTTTCCTCAATTCGCATGTTCTCCGAGGAAAGCGAAAGGCGACACTTACTCCCCGTGGTAGCAGATGGCGAACGGCTTTTTGACAATATTGAACTTCGTCGGTGGCACTCCCTGGTTGTTGGACAAAGTGAACAGGAAGGCTTTGTCCGATGGTATGTAATGGCTTTTCGCGGTAGTTTTGTACCAAGGAACGTCGCTGAATCCTCCGCACGTTTCGCCTCTTACGCCCTTCAATTTGAAAAAGAAAATCTGTTAAAAATTCTTCCATTATCCATTTCTGGCGCCGTTTTAAGGAATTTTTCATTTTACCAAAGCTATCACGAAAGTGGGTGCGATGCCGTCGCAGTGGCGGTGAAAAGCCTCGGCGGAAAATCCGTGGGTGGAGGCGCGGTAGACGAGCTTCCAGGCCTGCTTAGGAACACCGTACCATGAGTTGAGCACTCTCTGGAAACTCATTTTGTCCTGCACGAGAATCTGAGACCCGGAGAAGAGCTTAAGAGAGACCCGGGGTTGAAGCCGCTTGTCCTCGCTCCTTTCCCTAAACTTGTTGGGAAGAGCCGCGTACCTGTACCTCTCCAGAGACAGCTCCATCGGAACCGCCCCCGTGGGCTCCACTTCCTCGGCAAAGACCTGGCTGTCTACAAATACGCATACTCCCTGTGTTTTCCTAACACTTTACTTATCCGACACAGACTTCAAAACCGCGATCGACATACCGATGAGAAGAAGTCGAACGTGGTTGATGACTCCGTTCAGGTGCTGTCCCACTCTCACCCTTTCCTCTTCCGTCCAGTGCGCCGTCGGCTGTGTCACCCCTGCTTGATACTTGGCCCAACTGAGCACGGCCCGCCAGACGTCCTCCTCGTCGAGAGCGAAAGAATCCGAAGAGATGAGCTTGATCAGGGCATCCTTCGGGAGAGTCAGAAACGAATTGGTCTGCACGCATTCGCTCGCGTTCTCTCCCACGTACGCTATGCATCGATCGACAAACGATTTGATGTACTTTCCTCCTGAAAAAGTATTTCCTTCAGAGTGAGTCTCGTTCCTTTAATGCGAGGCATCCAGACGGTGCATTCCCCGCAGCCGGAGCACTCCGGATTAGAGAAATCGCAGCTTGATCTCGGGTCTTAGGTCCCAGATCGTGACGGGTATTTTAATTTAGGTTAACGAAAGTCTCATCCAGCAACGAGGCCCAATAACGGAACTTCAGCATTGTTGATTAGCATTAAAAAGGTAGGCTAGGAGCGAATCGACGAGGGCGCCGGTCTTGAAATTTCCTCATGATCTCGTATGAATGTACGTCGCATAGCTGGACATGTCGGGATACCAGTTTCATAACGTACATTGTGATGTTAAAGTCTTCGTGTCCAATGCCAAGTAATTTCTTTTGCCTAAATATTTATGAGTAAATTTCGCGAAAATAACGCAAACGACATTTAAATATTGGATTAAGGATAATTTACAGAAAGAGCACCGGCTGGAAAATCGTTACCACCGCTACCTCGGATAAGGTACCCCGTCAAATGCGCAAAAAATTAGTAAATTTCATTATTATAAAAATGTAACTTACATTAAGGATCTAACTAAAAGAAATTTAATTATTTGACTAATAACTTTATTGCAAAATTTTTATAGCATATCAGATGTCACTTGCAATTTAATAAATTGATTGTTAAATGCTGCATTAAAAAAAGAAAAAAATCTTTCATCAAAAGTTTAATCAAAATTAATTTTTCCATAATTTCCATAAAGATCCTTTAAGATTAGTTGAAAAGGTTTAACTTATATTTCAAATGCAGCAATTTTAGCAAGAGTTTTTAATCTATAACAAGTCACATGATTAATTAATGCAGCTGGAGGTACATTTAATGCAAAACATTTTCAACATTCAAAACATGCTTTACACAAAATCTGGCTTGGGTACCTCTTACATTTTTTAAAATTTTCACACATTACTTTTAACTTTGCATTTTAATGTTATAGGTTTTATGTAATAGACATGAAACAGAAAGATTATAAAATGCTGCTTGAAATTGTTTATCAAATCCATTACACTTCAGCAGCATGCTTCTAATGGTTAACTGATCCATTTCATTACAAAGATCAAGTAAAAACATTGATGTATTTTAAAAATTTCAAAAGGCTTGTTCACTAAACTGAGGTAGCTGACGAATCAAGACTCTGAATAAGCGTTATATTGTCGCCTTTCATCATAATTCTTCCTAACTGCTTCCTATTTTTTGTTTTCAGATGATATTCCTCTGCATCATCCAAAACTAGATTCATATATTCATCAAAACCGACTATATGTCCCTCTATTCTGGTAGTAATGTTTTCGTAAATCCAAACCTGAAAAAATGTTTTCGATCGTTAAATCTGGAACACTATTCGCATTCTCATTTGGGATAAAGGAAAAAGAAAAAAAAAGAAAAAAAGGAAAACGTTTCAGTTACGTAAACAAAAACTCTTACCTGAACTCGAGATCTATTTTGCAAATATCTAAATATAAGGTTAATCGGCTGGACCATAACCTTCTGAACCTTAGCCGAACCTTTATACGCCATCCTGAAAAACCTGGGAACACTTAAAATTGAACCGAGAAAGAGAGAATACTTGTAAAAGCCGTAACCCAAACGCCGGTACACAAGTAATGGCGGACGCCAATAGTGACCGCCTAAGTTTGATTAATTCGATGACGGTGACTGCTTCACTGAGCAACGCAAAAAATTTTCCCGCCTAAATTTAAAAGCTTTTTGCCGTGAATTGTAAAGCAAAATATTTCCCCTTCCCCTGCCCCCATTTTTTTTGTAATTTAGAAAATTTTATTTAAATTTTAATTTGGATAAGACTGGAATAAAGTGTGCCCTAAATTTCGCGTTGTCGTTTGACTTCTCGCTGGACATACCAAATTTGGGCGACATTTTGTCCTCGTGCTTCAAGTGAAAAATTAAATTCGTCACCTACCGGCAGTTCTTTCTTGAATGTCCATTGCAGCAGCGAGAAAAGTGGAGGCGTTGAGCGGGGACAAGGTGGAAGTGACGTAATCCTCGCACGTGGAGCGGAGTTCCTCCACGCCCAGGTCCTGGGCCAGGCTGAGCATTTCGAAAACGGCACTGTCCTGCAGCATAATTTTTCCGGTGTACACGTAAAGAATGAACTTCCGGAAGGTGTCGCCCTGGACGTGCGGAAGGCGAATCGGCGCGGGTCCCCCCGGCGCTGTGGGAGGCGCCACGGTGCACCCCGGTATGGGAATCCTGCAGACTTCGCCTCGCTTGGCATTCTGGAAACTCTTGCACCTGAGCGGTACAAAAATTGCTTTAATTCCCGAACACGGCACAAACGGAAGATTCTGGGCTCAACGGAGGAGGAAAATTGATTTCGCAAATTCCTTCCGGTTCCCCTCCGAAACCAGACGCCAAATTTTATGCCACGTTCCATAAATTTGTACACCGAAATTTCGCAGTTTCCCTGATCCGCACCCTCGTGCGACAGCATCCTCACCGATCGCATGAACCCCGGCCAAAGAATAATATTTTCCAGACCGGATTGCATGTCTCGTACCATTTCTGTTCATCGGCTTCAAATTGCCAGCAATGCTCCCGTTATTATCTTAACAATGAAGCACGTTTCATAATCTGAATATATTAATTTATTTAAAATGCTTTGTAATCAGAATGCGAAAGTGCGGAGGGGCCAGGATCGAATGGAAAGAAAAGGATTTTACCCGGCATAGTTTCAGACTCACAGAATTGTAATAAAAAGGAAAATATACCGACAAGGATAAAATGGAGTGCGACAATTTCACACAAAGTCATTTTATTAGAATTTTCTTTCAGCTTGAATATTGCACCAGGCTCTTATCCAGAGTTCGGAAAGGAAAGTTTTCGCTCCTCCATTACGCTCACGTTTCATATATGGAAGCGGATCATCTTATATTAAAAATTCACCCTTTTTTTTTTTATTTATCCCTTTTCTATTCCATTATAAACGTCATACGCTTTATATAAATCGATGTGGATGCAGCCAAAGGAAAAAAAATTACGCGCAACAGCAAGAAGATGAAATTGTTGCGAAAAGTGGTCGCAGTCGAACTTAGCCGTCGCCTCAAAAAGGAAACTTCAGTCGGCGACGACAGCGGCTGCCGACATGCGAGATTTTTAGTCGTTTCGCACTCTTTTTTTTGGGGGGGGGGGGGGGAAGGGCAACTTTTCGATCCCAAATCCGAAAATGCAATCGGCCGATGGAAAAACCTCCGTTCTCGGAGGCATTTTAATGCGCTCCGAGCCGCGGGAGCATTCAGAGCAATCGCTCGCTCGGATAATTTCGATTCTGGAAGGCCTCCCAGATAATAACAGGGATCCCCCGACGGGGGAAGATAAGCCATTACATGATGGATCCGAAAAAGCATAAATTAGCATGCGCCGGGCAAAAGAAGGATCTTCGAAATTTGAAAATTAAAAAAAAAAAAAAAAAAGAAATTTATGCAGATTTATGCCATTATAATCGCCGAAATGGCGGTTGGGACTGGCAATTTATGACTTACGAGAGGAACGATAATAAATTTATATTTTTAAATGTACGCAATACTTATTACCCTATTTATATGTGTTACATGTTTAGATTTATACAATCGCGTTGAGAATAAATGCGTTTTATCGTGGGCAAATATAAATAATAAAATTATTTAAGGTAACTTTTGTAAATTGCTTTCGAGCAAGAAACCTTTGTTTCCATTGGGAAGCCCCGCGTTTCGGGCCGCGGCAAGGCACGTGTTTCCCCGCTTTCCCCCCCCCCCCAAGGAACCATTCGGAATTCGAAATTCGCACTTTGTCATTTTGGAAGGCAAAATTAAAATGTGTTTATCAACCGTCACAGCAGTTGCTTCGGGAAAAGAAATCTGCGGGGTTTCCGTGCTTTAAGTATCCGACTCGAGAAACCGTTTTACGGAGGCGGGAGGCTGACAAAAGGAAGACCGAAAATTCCCGTGGGGCCCCCGGTTGGGGTCACAAACCAACTGGATGAAATGGAAACTGGAAAACCGAGATGAAATTCTCCCTTTTTTCCCTTTCCTCTGCCATCGGTTTCTTTTTACGGAAATCAGCGGCGATTCCCTTGCTTTGCCGCTTTTTTGCTTGCAGGGCTGCAGTCGGAATCCGCTCATCCGTAGTCCGACCGGGGATATGGATCGGCTCCCGTCGACATTCCGCGTCCGCGAGAATGAGCTCCTCCGGTGTCTCGTTAAAATCGCATCTTCGGGAGCGATACCCCGGTCAACTTATCCGCGAATCCTCAATAACAGAAAAGCTGGGGATGATGCCTTTGGGGAGGCTGCCATGGAAATGACGTTCGACATTCGTTTACAATTAAAAATAATTTTCGTACTTCCCCTTCCAGGGTTTCGGGCAAGGCTTTAATCGAATTCCCATTTCTTAAAAGCCCTCGGAATACAATAAAAGGCTTCCAATCGAATTATGCCTTTGGTTTTGTTTCAAATTATCACCTGGGACCATGCTCCGAGCATGACGGTCAACCCCCTCCCCCACCCTGCGAGGGTAATTTTTACTTTTTTCAAAATTTGAGGGCTGCTGCTGTCCGCGACATGAAAATTAATTAAATCCATAACCGAAGGCGAAAAATATTAACCGGCCCGCGAAAAGAGAATGTTTCTCCTTATACCGGAAATGGTTTGACGGGCTGGATTAAGCAGAAGCCGAAATGATTTTTGCGGCAGCTCCGGAGGGAGGATGAAAAATCCAAATTAGCAAAGGTAATCTATCAACATCATGGCTGCTCGTGTTGCATCCAATTACGTCGTGGAGCTTTATTATTTTTATCTGCTCCTCCGCTCTCCACCTGAAGTTCCGTAAATCTCATCTCGGAGACGGTTCAAACTCCAGCTTTCGGATGCGTGTTCTCCGGCGATAAAAAAAGGAAGTCCAGATAATTGAATGAATTCATCTATCCGCATTATCCTAAAGCACCCGGAGATATTTGGTGCTCGGAACATTCCCCCGAGAGTGAAGCAACGACGAGGAGGTTTCAGCGATTCCCTAAACTCGCATGGAACTCCATTAAAGCTGCCGAATAAATTCGTTTCGTTTCCTTTTCTTCGGTTTGCACGGCAAAATTTAATTATTTCATAATTGAAAAATAATAATAATAAAGCGTAATAAAACATGGAAGGTTTCAAACGTAAGGAGGACGAATAATGGTAAAACGTTTTCAGACTTCGGGGGAGAAAATTTTTATAATAATTCAACGATTTGTTTTGATTTGCTTCCGAATAATCAAGACTGAAACATAAAATTTGTGACTTCCGGCGTTAATGACACGATCAGAGATGATTGATTTGAATCGATTCACGCGTTGTTGCCACGTCAGTAGCGGTGGAAACGTCACGTCGCAGGCTGTTTGTTTACTTTCGATGGCCCTTTTTATTGACAGACCGTTATAAACCAGTGAAGTTAAAAAGGATCGGCATCCAAATGAATTTTCAACTTTTTAAAATCGATTCTCTCTCGCGACCGGAATGCAACGTGAAGCCGCCGCTGGATCGGAAAAGCAGAATTAATTGGCAAAGGAGAACGGCCGGGGCACGCTTTCTGAGGTAAAACGAAAACATCTCTGAAATTCGAATGTTTTTTCGGTCCGGCATTCGGGGGAGTGATTAAACCCAACTCCCTTGGATTCGAAATATTTTTTTTTATTTTGCGGGGTTTCGAACACCTCGGCTGCGCTTTGGCACAAATCGAGGGAAAAAACGTCGCCTGGAAGGTATTCGGGACACGTCGCCCGGACTTTAATGCCACGTTATCGTCCGTTGCTCCTTCCCCGGAGCGAAATCGTCGCCCCGCTATCCATATCTCGGGTCGCCCTCCCGTCCGCGGTTCAATCATTCGCGGAATAAATTTTCAACATTTTACCATATAAATGGCATTCGGCGTCCCGGGAGGACCGCGCGGCAGCGACGCCATTTCCGAACTGTCACAGAAATTTTTTTTCGATCCCGTAATGACAGATCTCTCGGTATCGAATTCGTTTTTATCCTGTCGCGAATCCATTCCCGCGGGAATATTTGCCACGGTTTGATTGCCCGGACGGATGCAGCGCCGTTTATTTTCACGACTCATATTTCCATACTCATTTTGATTTTGTCCGCACTTTGCACCTTCCCTCCCCGGGGTTCAACAGCCTCGGGGAATCATGTTTCCTTCTGCTTTTTCCACTGTTTCTCTGGGGGAGCTCAAGTTCTTCCGGTTCGGTGCGGAGCCCTCCTCCCCCTTACCCTAACGGTTCCGAAGCCGGAAACGCTACTCAAATATTCGCGTCCCGCGAAGACTCATCCGTGTGAGAAGTTGCGTTTTCGTCGATATTTTATTAATGAAGAGCCTCGGAAAATGCAAGGCGCGCCATGCAAAACGGAAAAGGAAACGCTCCCGCTGTCGAATGGGGCACTGTATGTAATTGGATTAGAAGCACACTTAGGCTCGCTTTAAAGAGAATCTCCCAACAGAATGCAACCCTTGAAGTAGAAATTGTGCAAGCCCAAAAGTTACCTGTTTTAGGGGTAGGGAGCGTTGCCAGGCAACCCAACAACACATTTGCCGAGGGTTGCACAACAATGCACCGCCACCATAGCCAAGCACCGAGCGTCGGGCTTTGGATGAATTCGCAGTGCCCGCCTTAATTTTCCTTTTTTCCCCAAACATCGCCGGGAGAGGAAGCTTTCGGTGCGGGCGGATTTTCAAAACACGCTGTCGCATGCACATATCAGCAATAAAAATGGGAATTCAGCAAATGGCCGTCCGTCTGGGATCCGTTCCTTTCGTCTGCCGTTGATTTCCTTTCGTGATTTACATTAATTTCCAATCACCCCGCGTTTCCCTTAGTAAGACGTTAATTTTGCCTCAATGAACGTTTCTGTTGCGACTCAACCTTAAATCGGCGATTATCCGCTTTTTCCTCGGGGATGCTTTCCCGAGCACTCTTCAGAATGTGAAAAGGGGAGGCGTGACTTTCCCGTCTCTCCATCCGCAGCCCTCTCCGATGTTCTTCACGCGATTTTCATTTACTTCGGGAGATTTATCTGCGCGATTCGACGCCTTCTTTCGCGCGGCGTTCGCGCTCACCCTGCCCCCGGATGCGAGCGGGGGAAAAAAACCCTCCCCCGCCCCCCCCCCGGGGGCCGAAAACGGTCAAATGCCGAAATTTCGAGTTACAAAGGCGATTTGCAGAAGTCGATCGCGTGAAAATTTGATTTTACATGCGGGGAAATGCAAATGAAACGAAATTGAATTTTGATTAAGACCCCAGAAGGAATCGAACCGCGAGGCGGGTTGACAACAGCGAAGGCTCAGCACACAAAAGATTGTGAAGAGGTTTCCGTAATGAAAGGCCTTTGATTACCTTTAAGAAACCGAGATGAAAATGTTGCCAACCCGTGAAATTGGTTTTTGATAAATCCCATCCAAAAAATTATTTCGTTCTGCTGCTGGAGATTGCTGGAGTGCTAAAAAAAAAAAAAAAAATCACTTCGTCGCACCTTCTTCCAGTCGCTTTCATCGACTGGAGCAGTGGTACTTTGAGTATATAAGCATCGCTTATGACGAAGATCGACGTTTAAGTAAAACGTGCCTGAGCGTGGGGAGGTTGATATTAAGGTTGACATCACCGAAATATTTTCCCCATGGGTCAAGCTCTCGTGCTTGAATGAGACGGTCTGTCGTGCGTTTTGCGCCTCCAACCGTGTCACGTACTGTCGCCGAAAGCTTTGGCACCCGACAGTAAATCTCTGCCGTTTCAAATTCTGGGGGAGGGCGAATGCCCTGGCCGCGGAGAAGGTTTCTCCGATGCGAGCGAAATTTCCAATTAGCATTTTGGCTTTTTGGTTTCCTTTGATTCTTTCGAAAAATATGATTTTCCTTTGAAATCAACCCGGGGCTATATAAAGGAGGAATTCTTACAAGTCCAGAGGGAGAGTCGGGGCCGGGTGAGAACGAAAAAGGAATAAAGGGATGGGGATTGGATATTGGGGAAATGAGACTGCCCCGATCGCTACCCTAAAGTTGTGAGATTTTGTGAGAACTTCCCCATGTTTTCGCAGGAAAAGTGTTTCCTCTGGAATTTCCAAGCTCTACCTTCGACTCCTTTGCTCAGGGGAGGATTCCTGATTTTTGGAAATCGAGCTCCAAAATGTGCCTCGAGCTTTTTCCAGCCTGCGCTACTTGTCCGTGCAGTACGATTATGCCTTTATTTAGGGCTTATTCGCTTACATTCAGCTATCGTTTTTCGAAGAGTGTTGGAAACCGTAGGAAATGTTAATTCAAATTATTACCAAAACAGGGCCGCAAACTTCGAAAAGGGTAGGATTCATTTCTTTTATGAGCCTCCGTCATATCCAGATGGAATGAGATGCTTCCGCATCCTTTTATGCAGCAATCTTTGATGGTAACCCCCCCGTAGGGTTCATAGGTAATTCACAGACATATTTTACAATAAGACTCGCCCCTGCCTATCAATCGGCTATGTTGCCGAGGATATATATTGAGTTATTCTACCCCAATGCTGTATACTAATCTCTTGTAAATGTTTCCCTGCGTATGACTCAATAATATGCCATGGCGCCTAATCCGGCGATTGTCTGTAAAGATGTAAAAAAAATTAATTTTTCTTCAATTCTCCAAGCTGATGGAAAATTATATTCTTACCCTAAACTTCTTCCTTTCCCTCATGCAAGGGGAGGATTCCTTTGGGCTGTGAGGCATCGGTGAACATCATGGTTTCATGTGAACATCACCGGGTGAAACCTTAGAAAGTTCTTTCAATAAACCGTTAATGATTTCTTTTGGTTCCGCCAAGGAGTGTTGCATTTTTGGCATCTGCGGCAGGGGAGGAAAAACCAGCCCTTAATGACGAGAGGGGAGATTTTAAACTACTTTGAAATTGCGAAGATACCGCGGTCGCAATTCTTAAGATGAGAAACTTTGCCATTTTTCTCTCTTTACTTACTGCACAGAAGCAGCAATAAATGCCACAGGTCCTCGTTCCTTCTGCCGTTCTTCGTGAAATCGCTTCCCTTTAATGAGTTTAACCCCTTTAACTGCAAGGCAAGCCATTATTTCCCTGTTTAACTATTCGGTCAGTATGATTTCCTGCAGGCGGAGAATTTTCCAAACGTTTCGGTTCTTTCATACCAAAACCCCTAATCCGGGATGATTCCTTTCAAAAAAGAAATGCTTTCTTCGCTCCTTTTTTGCTTTAAAGCTATCGCCAGCGCTTCAACCTTTCTTTCTTCAATTGCTTTCATTGTGTTTTCCACGTTTTTGCGACTTTTCTCTACCTTTGGATTCTTTCTCCTCCCCGTCCACTTCCCAGTTCAGTTTCATCCCTTCTCACATTCCGCTTTTAATTTTTTTCCGCTTAACAAACAACAAACGAGGAAGTGTAAAAGGAGAACCGAATCTACCGTATTCATTAATTTCACGAATATTTAAACAATATTTTCCCATTATAAATCATTTGCTGATGTCAGTTTTTTTTTTTTTTATCTCCGGCAACTGTTTGTCGTCGCTCGGCTCTGTCGTAAGGTTGACGGAAGTGCTGTAAGGAACAAATAAGCGGAATAGAGAAGCTAAGAGGATTTCCGTCTGTTACATTAGATCATCTGAAGCTAATAAATTAAATGTACAAATTAACAGCAACGAAGTCGATTGATATTTTTTTTGTTCCATTTTAGGATAAAGATTTCGTCGTGCCACGTAAACGAAGTTAAGAAAGTTTGAAGCACTAGAGGAACATACAAGTTAAGATTTACAACTGATTTAATGAATAAACTATTGATTTTTAGAATTTTTCGGGAGGGGGAAACCTCCAGGCAGAATGCTGAAAAATAGATAAATAAATACCGGGGATTATCATGCAGTGCCGGATAATTCCCTAATTGGGCTATGTTAAAGGCCGAGTCGTGCTGAAAATTCGGAAAATATCTACCTAAAATTGACCCCGGAAAATTAGATGTTAATTCGGTCAGAATTTGATGAGAGCTCGCAATGGATTTGTACGCCAGCCACGGCGATTCCTTCCGTTTCCCTTGCTCCGCATTGCACCGGGAGATTTTGGCGGACGTCGTGGCAGGAGGGTAAATAAGCACGGTCAAGAATACCTTCTTGTGTTCCGTCAAAGAAGCATTTACAAACTGAAAGACTCCGTAGTCATTTTGAAAATGATTATGCTTTTCCGATTTGTGTTTTTTGAGTTTCCCGTCACGCATTTTTTTTTTCTCTCGCCTTTGAATCATGTTTCCCTCATTTCCCATAGGATTCACCCTGCATTCGAGTTTCGATTCCGCTTCCGATCTTCGCAAAAAAAAAAAAAAAAAAAAAAAAGCGAAACTGGAGCAGACGACAGCGAATTTGGAAATTCCACTTCTTACAAATTTCCATGTGCCTGTCCAATTTTAACCGGAGGAAAAAGGAAATTTCCAAAATCTGAAAAGGAGATATTTTCCTGTAAAATCAAGTTCACAACTTTTGGCTTGCACTGGTTTCGAGTCTAATATCGTTATAAATAAAAATTGTGCTTTATAAAAATTCCATTTTGGCACTCTCGGAACCTCCCTTCGAGCATTCTCGCCCCATAGCTTTAACTTATGTCTCCACTCGCCATATTCAAAAATTATATTTTCACCTGAATTTAGTGTTATATCCGTAATTTAGCGAGTTTGTTCCTCATCTTTTCTTTTCCCATTCCTGCCGCTCAAACTTTATTTCCCATCAGCAGTTTTAAATCGACTTCATGCAACTCCAATTGTATTCCGCGCAAGAAAAATAATGCTGAAACATCTATCCAAACATAATTACGGCAACGCTATGGCACTTGCAGAAATCACTCTTGTCGATTCATCACATTTTCTCTGAGTGTTACATTTAAGAATCAAATGCTGGAAAAATTTTTACGTCAAAATCCGGATAATCTCAATTGCCGTTTTGTCCGATCCTGAAGAATTCCTTACAGAACCAAAGATGATTTTTCCCGTTCAAACTTTGTTATAATTACCAGTCTGCGGGTATGAAACGTCAAATGATGTTATTTTAAACATCCCTGATATCGAAGTTTTATGTATGTTACAACGCAAAGGTAGATTTCTATTGATATGATCCCAGCTTACAATATGAATTTGGTTTTCTCCAAACTGCGTAAACGATAGACGATTTAAATTCGAAAAAGATTTCCAAATGTTCGAATAATGGAAAATTGTTTTCGTTGGGTTGCAGTCAGTCTTAAAGCTTAACTATCATGAAGTTAGACTCGTTTTCGCGAGGTACCAGTTACAAATGTAAACCTCGCAGTACGCCAAGCCTTTCAATATACTTATAAAACAGTGGCAAGAAAGGTGCAAATGAACAGTAAGTCGAGTACGAGATAGTTAAATCGTGCTCTAAATTAACCCATAAATGCGCTTCACCAAGAAAATTTTTAACTTGCTATTGCTCTGAGCTTAAGGGAAGATCACTTATTCTGATGCCATTTGTCTTAATCTCGCGAAAAGATGCTTTTAATCTTAACACAATTTTTTTGTCGAAAGATCTTTTAAGGACCTTAGGGAAAAGGCTTTTCTTTTGGAAACGGTTAAAAGAACCCAAAATAAATTTCGTTGCCCTTACTAACTTAGGTTTATTATTCTTTACTTCTGAGCAGATAGTTTCGGCTTGGATATTGCCACAATTATTCCAGCAGAAACCCATTCTGCAACCCTCAAGGAAGAGTTGAGCTGTCCTCAACTTATTTCTCCATCAATCTCCTATTTGGATTTTTCCTTCTTTTTCAGATTCTCAAAGAGCCTTACGGAGTCACCTTTGCTGCAAGAACTGATTTCAGTGTCCCATCCCTTACATTCCTTTTCAAATTCATCTCCTTTGACGTGCATCTTTTGCCGATGTTTCTTAAAATACGAATTACACTAACAGCCCATTATTCACATCCACGTTATCCGCCGAAGTTTTCTTCCCTCCCTGAGAGAATTGATGCCATTTTAATGTGTTTTTCTGTTAACTGATACGTTCGATTAAAGGCTGAGTTATAAACCAAAACGATATTCCTTAGGAAATCCAAAAGTTCTCTTTTTCCCAAGGGGAGAGCTCCCTAGAGCGGTTCCTTGGACTATTTAACCCTTCCTTCTAGATCCTTTCTCATGTGCCCAGAAATACTAAGTTTTAGCCCAAGTGCTATTGAAAAAGAAAAATTAATTACAACTTTTCTATTTACTTTTAGGTTAGCATTCATTTCGCTTCCTTCTTTCCTACTTTATTCCTGATTCCATTCCATTACGGGATATTTTCAGGAAAGATAAATCGAAAGTACAACTTGTTTGATAAAAGCATTTTAAAACATTCAATATATCCAAAACCTAATATAACAGCTTTAATGTTTGAATTGTCGACGTAGAGTATAAAAATTTTTTAAAAAGCGAATATTTTTATTAATTTAAGCATGATGTTTGTAAAATTATATTAGCTGCGGGAACGAACGTGCAAGCTCAAAAGCAAAAAAGGAAGCCCAATAACCTTTCGTTATGAAAATTGAAGCAGGCCGTAAGTCCTTTTGATTTCTGCCGTGATAAAATTAATATAAAAAAGGATTTTTTAATAAAAGGATTTTACGGGGAAATTTAGTTAAAAACGGAAA
>JAOWBB010006629.1:0-21308 GCA_028565995.1 Ricinus marginatus
CCCTATTTCCACGATTATGGCTCCGTTCCGCCCTCTCCTCAGCCTGGGATTAGCGATATTTAGCTTTCCCAAATCCACTTTCCCTTTCGCTTCTCTGATTAGGTCGGCACAGGTGGTTCCGGATGATTCTGGCACATGTATTGCAACGGCGGCCGTACGGGGCATTCTCCTTGATAGTCTTTGTTGTTTAGACCGCGATCTGGACCGAGACTCCTCACGCTTCTCCTCGGCCCGTACCGTCCTCCTGCGGGACACCACGGTGGCCCAAGTCTCCTCACCATGTTGCTTCTCGGTATCTAATTCCGGGTTGGGAGGCGTGCTCCTACTGATCTCCATCGGTTCAGCCCTCTCGGTGCTTCTCCCCTTTCCGGGCTTCGATTGCCCGCTAGCAAGTGCTCGCAATCTCCCTTCTAATTTCCGTTCTATAACATCCTCTATTAACTTCTCTAGAGGCCTGTTTACACGCGTCGTGTTCCCTACTTGCAGCGTTTCTGCTACGCCGCAAGGTGTATCCGCCAATTCACTGGCTCTCCTGAGGGCCTCATTTTCTCCCTCCAACCGCCTAATCTTTTCCTCACATTCCTCACTGTTTTGTGTAGGTGTCTAACCTCCTCAGACTGATTATTCGTATTCCTTTCCCTTTCTTTGCGCAGATCCTCTCTCAAGCGCGTAATTGTTAGTTCCTGCTCCTGTGCCTATTTTTCTAAACGTAGATTAGCATGTCGAAGGGATTCCGCTTCACTATCTGCTCCTGCCCGGGAAGCGAACACCCTAGTGCCCGCCCCCAGTACACTTGCACTTTTCCGCAGCTTATTTACTAGCTCCCCTTTCATTCCACTGGAGCATCGAGCTATGTGGATGACCATCTCGATGCTTTGCCTCATCGCGTCCGTAATTTGCTCTGTCGTTTTCTCCTTGAGCTCTTCCCAGTGCGCCTCCTCGTCTCGCGAGATTGTTCTCCTCACTTTCTTACTGACGGATGGCCCCTCCATTGCCGTTCCGTCATCTGAGTCCATTGCGCTGCTTTCCGATAAATAATGAATCCCAGACGCGTATTTATTTGTTCTGCGCCCTTTCCGGTCTCTTTTGTCTAAAGGGCCGCTCTGTAAATTCGGTTGCGACGCCATTCATGTATCCCGTGACCTTGACGAAACCCAACTTTTTTTTTTTTTTTAAATTCTTACGCCGACGTCAAGAAAAACTGCCCCAACTCCAGCAGCCCAGCTAAATGCGCCGTGTGCCTTAGGGTAAACCGCGAGCACACCCATGCAGTACATGGTCCCACCTGTCCCCTTTACCAGAGAGAAATGAATCGAGTAATCAGTCGCACCCAATATGACCCCTAGCTTCCTGCAGCTTAACTGCCGCTCTTCCGCCCCAGTTTGGCATGATGTCCGCTCTCGATCCTCCACCAGGAAATTCCTCGTCATTTTTATCCAGGAACCCGCCCTCGACTCCTCCGGCTCTCCGCTGTCTCTCCCCGGCCACCGCTGCATCTTCCCCTCTGTTCCTCGCCCCCGCTCATGTCTATACTTCGCCACGCTAGCCGACACATTCCAAGTAGCACACTCCCATGCCCCATGGCTCTCTTGCGCAATCACTGTCCTACACAATCTCCCGATCTTAGTTATCAGCCTCTACCTATGCCCGTCTGAGCCCATCCGTCCCAAACTCGACGCCCTCTCACAGATTTTGCGCGCTCACAACAACATACCCACTGTCCTATGCGCTGACGTTAACGGCCGCTCATCTGCTTGGCACTCCCGCTCCACCAATCTGCGTGGCCGTCTATACTCGGAATTTCTGGACCAACACTCCCTCCTAGTGATTAACTGCCCCCATCCCACCACCACCTATCTCAACGAGCGCGGCCAGGGGGATAATATAGATGTAACCGCTGCCTTTTTTTTTTTTGCGGCAGGAGGGGAAATCCTTTAAGGACCCCCGCCGGCCCGTACCGACGGGGAGTGTGGGACTCTCCTCTTGCGAGGCCTACCCACTAAAACCCCTCCTGTCCTCCTCCGTTGAACTCTGAATTCCAGGATTGGGAACCCATCATGGCATACATCCAATCTGATGCTTTGGGACTTGCGAGCGAAACTCGCATAGCAGCATTTTACTTTTAAGGAAACTTATAGTCACTAGGATGTGGCACTTAAAAAATTATTACGAGGAGCATTCGTGCATTTATCTGTTATATGCATTGAGCTTAATATTTGAAAAGATAATAGACCATAGATTTGGATAATTATAAGATATTAGCGATATCAAGCAGTTTTTTTACTTTAATTGCACTAAATTTCAATTTAAAAGTAATTTTTTGTTTGTTTCCTCCGAAGTTGCCTAACTTGCTCAATGCTGATTTGGTGCAATTTTATTCTCAAAAGTTGCCTTCGATTCTAGAACTACCGTTTTATCGTCTGTTTTTACGTTGAGGCTTTTCTGATACGATAATAATATTCAGCGCAAGATATGTTAAAAATTTTTCGGAATGCTTTTAGGAATCCTCCCGTTCACTTATATAATCAGTGTTTTCACAAAATTCAGATCGTCAGTTTGACGGGAAGAACGACTAGAGGTGCCCCTCTGGAAATTAAAACGTCTCTTCCTTATGAGAGACGTTATATTTGGGAGATAGAAGCAATGTTGGATTCGACAATTCTGAAGACAGAAAATGAGAATGCAAAACTTATTGTTGTGGACGGTCCGATAGCCTGCGGGAAGAGTGCACTTATAAAACTTTTAGCTAAAGAATTCGACATGAAATATATTGAGGCACCCACACTGGATCAGATTTACATTACGAGATCTGGTTTTGATTTAAGAAATTTTGATGATCAGCTGCCGAAAAGCGTCCGCACTTTTGATCATAAAAATTTTTGTATGACTCCGGACTATCATCGTGGCTCGGCATCATTTCAAATAATAATGCTGTTGTTAAGGTTTGGTCAATATATTGATGCTCTTGCTCACATATTAAACACTGGTCAAGGAGTTATTCTCGAAAGAAGCTTTTACAGTGATTGTGCATTTCCAAAAGCTATGTTCTTGGAAAATTATATTAGTAAAGAAGGTATGTCAGAATAACGTTCTATAAAGCTTTTAGAACGCAGGTTTTTTTTAAAAAAAATATTAATATTATTTCCAAATTAGCATAATTGCATAAAACAAATTTCATAATGTTACTACTATTACTATTACTACTACTACTACTACTACTACTAATAATAATAATAATAATAATAATAATAATAATAAAGTTTAAAAGATTTAAGAATGTTTTAATAAATAATTTTTAATTATTTCTTTTGCAGCAAAACAATTGTATTTTAAGTTAAGAGGAATTTGTGATCCATTGCTTTTAAGGCCACATATTGTAATTTATTTGAATGTTCCCGTCAGTAATGTCATTGACAGAATTAAAAAAAGGAATTTAAGTTATGAAGTGAATGGAAAAGCATTAACTTCATCCTACCTTCAAAATCTTGAAAATGTTTGGAAATATGATTATTTAAAAGAAGCTCAGTAAGTTTGAAATTTTAATTTACTTATTATTTTTATTTATTAAATTTTCAGTCTAGTTGCTTAATTAAATTTGATTAAAGTGTTACTACTACTAAATTTTTTACTGTTAAATTTACTCTAATTTTTCTTTTGCAGCTTAAATTTTCATTAATTTTGTTTGCTATGTTATTATTTACTGTATTTTCATTTTTTGTTAATTATTAAATATGAAAATAAAATATGCAAAGATTTTTGGTTCATATTGCTTTTATCATTTGAGATCTGCTAATAATTACTTCTTGACATATATTTATTTACTGTTTTATGAATATAAATTAAAAAAAATATTAATATAAAATTTAGCAGAAAGTTATGAAAGTTGATAAATTTTAATTAAGTTCTAAAAGTTGTGAATGAACTTCTTTCCTATCAGCCAAAGTTTAATTTTTTGTATTTTGATTTGAGAATTTTCATGTTTCTGTGAAACTAAGTAAAATATCATTTTTGCGTCTTTTATTACATATAAATAATGAGATAACTTAATTACAATAAATTTTAGGACTTGTTGAGGTCCTGAATTTACATGAATATATTTATTTAATTTTGCAGGGAACATTCAGAAATTCTGGTTTATGATTGGGTTGATGGAGGAGATATTGATGCAATAATTGAAGATCTTGAAAAATTGAATTTAAATGCAACAGAAGACTATGGAAAATTTTCAGATTGGAAATTGTGGCCCTATGAATGGAGACGATTACGGATGGAGTATGTATTAGTACAATTATTATTATTATTATTAGTGTTAAAATAGAAAATTTTGGTAAGATATGCACAATTTAGAACCCAAGAAGGAGAGAAAATTTGCTAAATTCTAACTGTAAATCAGGAGTTAAATTATATTTCTTCTCTACATGAATTGAGAATTTTTCTATTTAGTCTATACATCTAAAGTTAATATTATTCAATATTTATCAATCTTCCTACTTGTCTTTAATTTGAAAGTTTTTAGCCAAGTTTAAGATGGTTTTGTCTTTAGGTTATAGTAACTTTCTTTGCTTAATTCCCTAAAAAGCTTAAATTTTCTGTCAATTTTAGATAGTTTATTATGTGAATTAAATGAAAATTTATTATTTTCAGGTATACAAATAATAAATCGAATTTCATACAACTTTTTCAACAAACTGACTTAGATGTACCAGAATTACAAGGAAAAGGTGATGATTACGCAATTCGGCAAGAGTTATACAAAACTGTGAGTTACAACTTCATTAAATAATTTTGCCTTTCTTTTCTTGCTTAACATATATCGTATTGAAAAAAGCGTTATTGTTTGCTATTATATTAATATTATTTTATTATCCACTGTATCCAAATTTAATAAACTAGACGCAGCCCGCAAATTAAATATTGGGGAATTCTAGTGTGACGACAGTTCTCATTAAAACATGTAAACAGCAAAAAAATTTGATATAAGAATTAATGTGTATCTGTCATAATTAACAATAAATCTTTTTATGGCTTGGACCGTCGTACGGTCACTTTTCGAAATGTTAAACTACTCTGACTGAAATATCGCGTGACCTTACATCTGATGATACTGCATATAAAGACAAAAAAACGTGAAAATGTGGTTAAAGGAGAGAATTGTATATGCTCGTTAACAATGTAAGAATTCTTCAAGTCATGAACTACTACAACTATCTTTTGTGTTCTTTGCTATAAAACAGTTTCTCTAGGATTCTTTACCAAATTAATCAATATTTTTTTTTCGATGCGTTTCACGCAGAGTGTGGTATAAAAAAAGTAATACACTTTACACATTTTGTGCTGCGGCTCAGTCTATCAGATTAGTTTTTTGTTAAACATGTGATTTAAATTGCAGACCACATATATCATCGATATTTTAAGTTTATTCCTTGTAACCATTGTTTACAGTATGATTTAATGTTAGTCGCGTTGTATGAGAGCCTTTACTCTTTTTGCTTCCGTGAGTGTCGTCACTTTTCGGTATATAATAAAAACAGGCCACAAATAAGGAATTTTCAATTTTTCTAGGCCCCTGGTTTCGAGTACAGCGATGGCTACAATTACAAAACGGGAGACAGCATTATCTCAATTTTACTCGGCACAGGCGAAGTAAATCCGAGATCTATAGGAAGTTTTTATGGATATTAAATAATAGACTTTCGTCTTTTGCGAAGGTATTCATCATTACTTTTTAATGCTAATATATAATTGTGGAAAATAGATAGTTTTGCTAATTGAGAGTTCGAAACTTTCGATGTGTGTAAAATAATAATAATTATTATTAATTTTATTGTATCAAGCTTCATACATAATAATTTAATAGCAATAATGATATTATTGCTCCAGGTAATTTAATTACATGTTTCTTCATTGTATATTAGTCTTTTTTCTTTTTTTAAATAAAGTCGTTTATATCTAATATATCATTTATGTAGGTTAAAATATTAAAGTTATTTGGATTTCATTTTTCTTCTGATTGTAGTCAATGCAGAATATTTCGCTTCATACTCGTAAGCGTAATGGAGGGTGTTCGCATATTTTCAGTTACAACGTGTGCGGTATCGCAGTATCGAGGATTGGAGCAATTTTTGTATTGTCCCTCATCCCTCATTTGTCAGCATGATCCGTTGAGATTCAAAGCAGGGCGTGGGTGATGTGTGCGTACATTTAATTTTAGTTTCTATAACAATAACAGGGCGATAAATAAATTATTGTAATTTATATTAATACATACATGTATCTTTATCGAAATGAGAGATAATTTTATATTTGAGATTTTTAAAAAGATTGTTAAGGCATCTCCCTAAAAGAATATATCGTTTTAAAATCAGACATAAAAATAAAAATAATCTGTAGGGGAACATGTATGTCATTACATGTTCTTAGTGTTGCGTTATCTGAGTAAAAACAAATTTAAATATATCGATTTCAGTTTGTTCTTAAAAATTTTCGCGCAGTTTTATTTTTCAATTACGACCGATTGATCGTATTAAGTGTAACATTTCCATTTACAAAAGGCAGAAGCGAGGTTTATCCGTAAAACTGTTGGTTGTTCGTCCACTGCTGCGGAGGGGGAGGAAGGGAAGTGTCCGTTTGCGGCGGCGGTGGATACTCTTGATAGGGAGCGGGATAATATCCGGTACTGTAGCTATTGTAGTAGGATTCCTGTGAGGGCTCCTGCAGCGGAACCGTGATGAGATTGCTACTTCTAGGTAGCGCGGTGCCGGCATCCTGCGTCCTTGGTGACGCGTAATTCATACTTTCGGATTCTTCGTAGAGTTTTGCTTTTTGATTTTCGTAGAAGGGCGACGCTCCCGTCACTGGTTGCATACGGGATTCGGGTTTGGGGCGTAAATCGCAGACTTTCGCATTGTGTACGACACCGAATTGGTTTGACATGGCGTCGCCTGATTGATTAGATATGTGTCTGTGATTGATATGAGCCTGTTTAGAGGAAAAAAAACCATTTTCTAATGTTCCGTAAGTGATCTGTATTGCATGAAAAATCTCAAAAATTGGAAAATGTTAAAATTTTGATTTACATTTTTTTTATTTGGTTTCATATTTTTTACACCTTAATTACCCCAGTAATCATAAACTACAGCTTGTTTCTTTCCACTTAATATAATGCCATACCAATAATATGCTTATAATTTATTGACTATATGAAAAATTAATTATTTATTTTATTATTAAAAATAAAGTTCCGAAAATTTTACTGATTTTTAAATATTTTAAAATGGAAGTAAGAATTTATTTTCTGTAAAAACCATTTAAATATATACAATTTTAGGCCTTAAATCCTAAAGAATAGTAATAATAATTACAGCAGTTTCTTATGAATTTACAGTTTGCAAGACAAATTTACTGGATTCGGGAAATTTTCTGTTCATAAAAAATTATACGTAAAATACCTGAACATAATAAATAAAATTACGTAACGTTAAAAGCAAAAACACAATGTTACCTGCAGATCTCTTTGGGACAAATAAGTTCGCCTGCAGCCAGTGCTTCCATATCTCGTCCCTCCATGAGTACACATGAAAACTGAACCCAAACCTGCCTGTTCCACTCTCACCACATTTTCGTTACATCTTGGACAAACATTTTTCTCCCTCTTTGCGCATCCAAGACAAAAAACATGCTTGCATGGAATCTATAAATAAAAATTGTATCCATGATTTGAATGAGATTATCTTCAGCTTAAACAGTAAAATTTTTCATCTGAAAACAGCGTGTGTTTATGATTTCACTCAAAGTTCTCATTTTCGCATGGCTTGGAGCTCATTGGAAAGAGCGCAGAAATAATCCCAATCCGATCTTTGAACTTACCATTCTCCCATATATGAGTACTGGTCTAAGACACTGATCACAACAATGAATCATGGGGTTCATGACTTTTTCTCCTAATAAATTGACTGGATGTCCCCATCTAAGCCTTAGCATGGCTTCTGGTGGTCCACGGCTTAAGGTTGTAAATGTAGGAGCTTCCAGTTGTGAAATGTCAGCTTCCATGTCAACTGCAAATCAAATACTGTTTAATGAATGATATTTTATATGAATAATCAACCAAATCATCTTTATATATAGATGTTATGAATTTATTTATACTTTTTGGCACAATTTGTGGTTCTTGAATGTGCTCAGGAATCTGCTCCTCTTCCTCCTGTATCATTATATTTTCCTTTTTCATTTCAATCTGAAATTTAAAGTTCATTTAAATTGGTTTTTGGATAAAATCTTAAAATTGGAAAAGTTTAAGTAAGTTTTATTTTTGTAAATACATATATTAGATAATTTTTTTCTTATCTCTTTGCAACATTAGTTTCACTAAGATGATTTGCCAAATTAATCTATTGAAAATCCATAAAAATTTGGTTAGAATTTTGAAATGCCTGCAAAAATTAAAAGCTCAAGCACATTTAACATGAGGATGTATGCTTTGACTGGGCGTGGCTTATCAATTATTTGATTCAAATATAAATTTTTAAAAATAAATTGAATTAAACTAATTCCTCAATGACATTAAGAGTCTTGATAAATCCTAATTCTTTTTCATATCATATTTTAAAATTCTTCATCTTTGGTCTTTTTATTTTTTTTGCAAAAGATTGCTTGTTAAAAAACTGCACAGATTTCAAATTAAAGATGCATATGTTAATGAATTATGAAAATTTGTGATGTTTTATGTAATTTAATATTTTTAAGATACACTCACTTTAATTGTTTAAGGACTTATCAACTTTAACCAAAATAATACGCTATTTAAAAAATCAAAGGCCACTTTTGAACATACATTTCCGTATGTTTTCCGAGTAAATAACAGATATCAGCATCAACAGTTGCTTTCTTTGTTTTTCAACCAATTTATTAATATAAAAATTTTGAAGTACCTGATTAATTTTCAGATCGGAATAATATTATATGATGCTAAACGAAAGAGTAGAAATAGAACAACTTACATTTTTCTTCGGTCTTCCTCGACCTCTTCCGCGAGGTCTTCGGCCTCTTCCTCTCCCTCTCATATTTTCCATCGCTTATTCAAGCCGACTATAAAATGTAAAAACACAACAACTTCACATATTGTTGAAATGTTATAACACTCTTGTATTCGTGTTAGCTTCCTCTCGCCTTTCATAGTAGATTTCAATGGCGCCAACTGTTTAAGCTTTGTTTGACAGTGTTGCCAACATACTTCTGTAGTGGAACTAAATTTGTCCCAAAACAAAAATCGCGGAAAAATTAGCAAAGGAGCAAAAGTTTTTTTTCCCGTTTCTTATCACGTCAGTGAGGTCGTCCGCTTTTCATTTGTGGAAATTATGGATTAAATGGCGAATTAGAAATCTAGAAGCCTATCAACAACGAAAGAGATACGTTAGTAGCGATAATAATATTTATAAAAATATATATAAGAAAGGTTAAAGCATGAAAAAAATAGTTCGGGTTATGAACTTTATATTTAGGCGAATATGTTTTGTGTTACAAAAATAACCCAAATTTTATTTATTCTTCTCTTGATTCTTTTGGTGATATCCTTATACCTTTAAAGCCTTCGCTTTTCACAGTGCTTCGTTGCACGAAAGATCGGTATTCTTTAGTAGCCATCTTGTGACGTCTTCACTTGAAAAGATGCAGCAAAAGTCACATAAACCTATTGTTTACGGTTCTGAAATGCACATACGCACAAGCATCTCGTTAGCCTCCGTTCTCTAGAAAAAGTTAATTTTAACTTTTGTTAATGAACAACGACAAAAACATAATTTTCATAATCATGTATATATTTTCTTTATTTACATAGACAGCTTGTTTGTTTTCGATTGTGGAGGCGAAAAAAAAAAGGTAAAACAATTTGCAGACAATGCTAAGGTATTAATTAAAAATTATTTTTTAATGCATTGTCCAAATAACGCGAAATATTCAACCGCAACGAAACAAACATAACTTTTATCAATAAAAACGATTCAGATTCATTAAAAAGAACGAAAAATATATTCATGAACAACCAAAAGTAACAAAATTTCACAATAACATGTGCTGCTTATAAAATATCGCACACGCTTCACATTTCATATGGTTGTTCGAATAATTTTTTTTTTTTTTTAAAAACAGTATTTCACGACGTATCACGTTCTCTTAATTTATTTCATATCCAAATTGAAACATTTCACAAAACAGAGAAACTTAAAAGATTTTCGCGCATCAAAAAAAAAAAAAATTCTGGTAAAATTTTATTATTATAAAAACCTGAGCCGAAAAGCAGTTTATAAAATATTGATATGGCATTAGAAAAAAAGAAACACTGAGATCTTAAAATTTCACTTTTTCTGCTGTAAAAAAATACTAATTCAAAATTAAAAAACTTGGTAATAATTTATACATCAAATAACATTTAAAAATCAGTCTTTTTTTATTATTACTATTATCATTGTTACTGTTGTTGTTATTATTATCGTTTTTAATTTTAAACGTTTGACTAAATTTTTAATTTCACTTTTTAAAGCCATAAGCTTTATATTGTTACACATTTATTAAGTTCGCCCGTGTCTTAAGCCCTTTGCCTTCGCGTGGCACCCAGATCCGCATCAAAAAACGTTAAAAAGTCACTTTTATTTATGAAGACAAAACGAACCGAAATCTTTTTATTAGTTTAGCTTTAAATATATTTACAATGCCTACAGAGAGTTAGTGAGAGTGATATCCATTAAAAATGTGTGGAATGAAGCATGACAGTCTCTTTTTAATGAAAGTAGCCTGAATAGCTTCGTTTTGGTTGAAAGGAAAAAAAGAAAAAATTCGATTCCGACAGTGGAAACCCCTTGATTCGGTGAAGAACCGACAAAACAGGTTTGTAATAAAATAAAAATGTTTATAAGCCATTTGCGGTAATGTCAAATATCTTTGAGAGATAAATAATAGATTAAATTTTTAAACTTAAATACGGTAATTGTGAAAATTCGATGAAACTACATTCAATTAAAGAGAGTAAAATTATAATTAGAATTATTATAAATAAATAGAATTTATAAATAATTCACGTGGCGGTCTTATTAAAATCCTCCCTGTAATTTGCCAACAACGTGCTTAACCCAACCTTTCTGCCTAGATTTAACTTCCGTTTCCGGCATAATCTCGATGACGGTGGATGCCGTTGAATGCTGCGAGCTCGTGTCACCTTCTTCTTCCCTGTCCCTCATTTTTCTTTGTTCCTCTCTTAAATTTATACCTTTCGGCTTGGCGGGAATCGGAGGTGGAATTTTCGCTTTTTCAAATTTTTCGTATTCCGCGTGATTTTTCGCTTCCGCCGGATCCTCGGCATCGCTCGAGACGACCTCCTCCTTCGACATCTCGTCGTCGAATTCCTCGAAGCTTCTCTCATAGAAGGATTCTGCCGCCTCCATATCGAACTCCCCCGAACAGCTGGAAACGTCGTCGCTCAACGAGGTTTTGCCCCTGTCGCTCACCGAGGTTGTCGACGAGCTCATCGACAGCACCGAATCCGGTCGAATTCCCAGTACCGAAGCCGCTTTCCTCGACGGTTTAATGTGGCGCTCGACGTCCGAGAAATGAGCCAGCCTTTCTCCTATGCTCGGACTGCCCTGCTTGTACATCGTGGATTCCAACACGGTTGAAGATTTCCTTCCCGATTTGTACCTTTGCTTTAAGGCTTTGTTGTAATGCTTAGCCAACATCCAAACTATGCGGTTCGCTTTGCGCTCTCTCAGCGCTTTTGTCTTTTCCGTCTCCGATTTCGTCGCCACCTGCGACAATTTACTGTGCACCGTGCTCAACACGTTTTTAATTATGTTTGTTGACAAATTTGATCTGTAAATTTTGTAATCTGGATGAAAATTTATCTTGTCCGAACTGATGCCGGGAGTGCTCAACGTTTCGGTTAGGCTTTCGTCCTCCGTAACGTCCTCCTGAATTGATCTGTCGCAAAATTGCGACTTCTCGCTAATACTGTAAAGATCGTCGAGAAGCATTTTCGATGGCACCGTGTCGGAAGCGATCGTGAACGGGCGCTCAATTGACATCTTAAAATCTCTGAAAGACCTCGGATCATTCGGATCTGTGTCCGGATTTATCTGAAAACTCCGCGGCAGTGAACCAGCTTTATTTGACGACGGAACGGCCAGATGAGGTTCCTGTTGACGCAACCACACGGACGGCGACGTCGGAATGCTGTTTCCGTCTAAAGACACGTTCGCGAGGACGGCAGTTAACATTTTTTCTTCGTTACTTTGGAATGATTTTGATCTGCGAATGCTTAACTGACTGCTCCTTGTTATTTCTTTTAAACTGTTCTGTCTGGTTAGCTTAGAAATTTCGCTTTCGCTTGAGTTTTCGGAGACTAGTTTCAACCTATTCGTACCGCACTCCCCTCTTTCACGATCACATTCGATAGGTTCCACGTTCAAATACCCATCGGCATTTTGCTTGCCTAAATTAAATTTATTATTGACGTCGTTGTTATTGTTATTTTTGACGTTAATATTCCTCAGACGTTTTTTAATGTTAAGGCTGTGCTGTTGCCTTCTAAGAATTTTGTCGAATTCTGCATTTTGCTTCAAAATCTGTTTTACAATTTGTTCCAATGTTTTCATTTCTACAGCATCAATAGATATTTTTTCTGTATTGGCGAATATTCTTCCTTTTTTCGATGTTTCTTTTTCATTTATTAAATTAATATCATCCTTACTATTCTTCGAAGGTGATAAATAAATACCAGGTTCCGACTTCCTTCTAGAGATGTTTTGATTTTTTAATAGTTCCGCAAAACTGTTTTGCCTCAGACTTCTTTGGTTTTTATACTGGCTCTGAAAAATTAATTTTCTTTTATATTTAACTGAAACAAGTTGGATTATGCTGTGATTTCTCTTAAATAGTTTTTATATCTGAAATGTATGAAGCCTCAAAATATTTTATAGATATGAACTTATTTATTTATTAATATAAACTATTGGATCCAAATACACGTGAACGTGTGAATATTTAAATTTTTGAACGATTGTAAAATAATAATCCTAACTGTACTTTAAGAAGGAAATTCATTTGTGGCACGAATCAGACACTTCTCATACCTGCAATGTTTCGCCAGCATCGGATTTTCTGATTTTCTTAAATTTAGATTTTAAAACAGTCTCACTATTCCTGCGACTCTGTTTTCTTCTTTCCAAATATTCGGGAGCAGAATGCTGCTTCCTAGTCAAACTTTTATCAGTTATTATTTCATCTGAAACAAAATTATTTAAATTAAGCCATGATTATTCATATTTTTTATTATTCTTTTGCAACATATTTAATTGGTTTTTAATTCCGTTTTAGAAATCTCACCATCGGTCCTATTTTGACCCAGTTCCATGACTAGTTGCCTTGCATGAGATGGAATAACGGCATCGTAATTTTCTAGAATTACTCTTTTCAACTGCAGCGTCCATTCCCTCTTCTGCTCGAGGTTTCGAGCTTGCAAAGTGTACTGGTATTTAGGATTGTCAAAAGGAATGACATGAAAACTCAAAGGTTCACCAGGAACGCTTTCGATGAGCATTAAATTGGAACACTGAAAGTAGAAGTAATCGTCCGCTGAATTTTTAGCTTTCGTGAATTATAAAACACTGCATTCGTTGAATGAATGGATGATTATAGTTTTGATTTAAATAATAAGCTTCGTGAATGCCATAAGCTTCTGCTTTTTTAAATCGGAGTGTTTATAGTGAACGAATATGAATCTCAAAAATGGAAAACTTTGCTCGATTAATATTGTTACTATTTTCATTACTACTACCACTACTTTTAATTGCGCATTTCTAAATCTTGTAGCCGAAGATTTTGCCTTATGCGAAATTCGTTGTAGGACCTACATTAATATGAGTCTTGTAATCTAAGATGCCTCCCTCTTTTCCTTTCGTGATCAGAACCATTTTATCGAAAAGAAAAACTTGCCGGGGTGCTTTGGCTCCATGCATTCGGAAAGCTCCTTCTGCACATAATTCACCGAATGTAGTTAAATCTTCTCCCTTGAAAAAAATATAAATAATGAAGAAAAAATTAATTGCGAAATCCTCGTCATTATTCTTTATTTACTTATTTTTAATTTAAATTTAAACTCTGAGGTATTAGTAAAAACCCGGTAAATATGTAACACGAATAATATTTTAGTAGTGAACTTTCTGATGTACACTCGCCACTGATGGGAAATACGATTTTAAAACTTGTGTAATAAACTTCTCAAGAAGAATTTTTTTAATTGTTTAATGGATTAGACTGTATAAAAAACACAATCTTTAAAAATAGCTTTGGATTTTTTAGAAGGTACAAATTTTCACATTACACTGACTTGTATATTTTTTTCTCGTAAAAAAATCTTCCTACATTGTTTTATAAAATTGTATCCTATTTATGATAATTAATGTCTTATGTATATGGATTTATATGAACAGTTACGTTACTATCCTTCTTGTTCCATTATTTTATTCTTGAGGTTCTTTTAAACCACGACAATTATAAGAAAAATATTTATGAAATACCTCCCAACCGTAGAGTAAACTTTGAATTTCTTGTACTCGAACTTCGTGTTCGTGTCGTCTTTTCATGTCATTTATATGTTGAGCTATTTCAGTCATTGTTCTTAAAGCATCTTCGATGTCTTTGTAACCTTCGCATCCATTGGAATATTGCTTAACAATATTCTGGAAATAAAATTTTCATGGTTAAATTTTAGTAAGTAATATGAAAATTATATGTACACATACACATGTTTCCCAGTACAATGTATTCTTGTAATTTTGAAAGCTGGGTTTAGAGGGATGTGTGCACCTAATTTGCAATAGACGTGGCATAAATAAGCTCGGGTTCAGTAAAATTCAGTTTAAAAAAATTATTCCAATATTATTTTGCATCCAAAAAGAGAATGGCGATACTTTGTAAAATGTAATCATTAATATATACCTCAAGAAGAAGGTGATATTTAAGTATCCTTTGCACAGGTTTAAGTAAATAAGATCCTAAAGGAAGAGTGTGCTGTAAAGCCGTTTGCCGCTCGCGAAACAATCGTGCCGTCCCTTCTTGCCTCATCAGCTCGGTCAAAGAAGAAACAGTCCTATACAGAATTAAATTTGATTATTATCTGCATAAAATACATGTTAAAATATAAAAAATTTTTTCGTTTTCAGTGTGAAAAGTGATACCTTGGATAATGAGTGCAATATTCGGTGTAGACGGAAAATCCTTCATTGTGTCGCACAAAACACTGAGCGATCTTCACTGGATCTAAACCGCATTGCTCTAGTTCGCGCAGAAACAGACTATTAAACGAATAAATAGCTTCAATATTACTAAATATGTCGTTTAGACGATTTACTAGAGGAAACTCCGCTTGACATCTCCATTTTTTAAGGTATCCCTATCAAAAAAAAAAATAAATAAATATTTATGGATTTTAAGATGGCATTCAAAACATCGTAATCGCAAAGGATTTCGAACAAAAACTTTAAAAGTTTTCCGTACAAAATAGTATTAATGCGTGATTTTCACGAAAGCTTTGATCTAAGAATATTATCGTGTAAAATTGCTCTTCAGTCATCGAAAACTAGACATATAAATACGCGAACGTGGAAATCGATGAAGCAAAACTGCAAAATAAAACTTAATGGAGAAGAGTTCGTAAGTTTTGGTTTTTTCCTTCATCATAAATTCACCACACAAAAAGAATTGAAGACAGCTAAGGCGTCTGCAATCCGCATTCGGAAGAAAACCAGATTCCACTTAAATTTCTATATTAGGTTAATGATTGAAATAAATGCCGAAGCAAAAGCGATACTTAAAAGCCCAGATTGGAGCACAAATGCACTTTTTATATTGCTTCCACGGATTCGAACACGTCTAAGCGAAAAACGAAAGCTGCAGCTCGCTATTACTAATTTATGTTAAACGTATAACAAATTATATTTGGAAAGTATTAAAAACTTACCTGCAGGATGAAGGACGGGCTAAATCTACGATTAGCCGATTAACCGCAAAGAAAATATTATTTTAGCCAAAAGGAACAAATCATTTAATGCGACATAAATGAAATTTTTTTAAGTCACTTGCCAAAATATAAAATTTAAAAAAGTTAATTTGAACTTATTCAATAGTTGTCACTCCAAGAATATTAAATACATTTAACTAATTTATAAAATATTAAAACCAAGATTCCAATTCATTTGCTGTCAAATTAATGAGTAACAGTTAACAAAAAATCAAAAACAGATATAAAATATTTGGCAGTAACAATGTTTATATTTATTTGTATATAAAACCAACTTTGAATGTAACTATTATAAAAGAAAATAATTATAACTGATATGTTTTCAAACCACAAGGTATAGCCTTTTATAGCTTTTACTTAGTTATGTATAAATGATCTATTTAACTTAACTATTTACTTTATATTTATTAACTTTGCCTAAAGTAACTATTTTAATAATAATATATCATGCTACGATAAATCAAGAGAAATAAATAAAAAATTGAATTATTATTTAAAAGAAATTTCATTCCTAAACAAAGTTCTTTTTTTTTTAATGCTTAATTAACATGATACAATTTAAATGGAATCAAAATGGTTACTAAATAGCACGTTAATTAAACCTATGTGAAAAGCAACGTCATTTTAAAAATTTATGGCCAGTTTTCACCAATTGAATTATACAATTCCGGTATAAAGATGTTGGAATTTTTACCAATGTTAAAAATGAATAAGATACAATGGACAAGTAAGATGTAAAATAGCATAAGATAAATAAGAATGAAAATTTATTAATTTCACTGTTTAAAAGGAATTTATCCGGCCAAATGGACAAATAAAAGAAAGTCTCCAGAGACGAGTTTAGATTGTGTTTATGTAATTTTATGAATTGTAATGATGCTGAATGGAATTATGAGCCGTAAATTGAATTCAAATTGAATACGACCACCAGCGTGTGCGTATGTCCACTTTTGTCTGTCGAGAAGCTGAGAATATTCTACATATTATAAAGATTCCCTTCGGTATTAATTCCCAGCTTATCGGTTAATCTTAATTCCTCATCCGAATTACACATTCGACGATATCGTAAAAATTCATAACATCCTTGTTGATTAACTTTTTAATATAAAAGCAGAAACGAAAAATCTTTGGGAAAAATATATCTTTAAATAACTAAAATCCAGTATTTATGATTACAGTTATCTGAGCATAGCAATATATATGAAATGTTACGTGAAACAGCCCCCATTAATTAAAACTTATCCGTTCTTATAACATTTCTCATAACATATATATATATATATATACATAAATAAACCCCAGCATTATAGCTGAAGTTGAATTTTCCAAATTACTTACATCGATTATTTTTTTAAGATCGCTAACATAAACTTCCTCCGTTTCTATTATTTCCATAACGACTCGATCCATATAACTTAGATTCGGATGACAATATTTCGGTCTACCCTGAGGAGGAGAAGGTGAACTTACACAGCTACAAGGACTATGCACGCCACTATCCTCGGATCCTGAAAGGGTTAAGAAAAAAATGTCCATAAAAACTGATTATTACATAAATTTGAATAACTTCCTTTTATCCCAAAATCCTTTTCTCATTTTTTTAAACTTCTTGAAAGGCTTTTATGAAGAAAAGCTCGAATGATGAGTATGTGGAATTACATTAATATCTCATTTAAGAAATAATATTACATTAGGGACATAAAATTATAAATTCGGGGTTTTCACTATATCATGAAACTGCTATTTTCATTATTGTTACTCTCTGAATGATTTCGAAAACCATTATGATATTGTAAAGGTCACACCGAGAGACCTCATATTTATATGATTTAAAAAAATCTATCAGCAGAATTATTTGTCATGATTCTGAATTTCTATTTGATTTGCAGGTCCGTACAAGGTATTAAAATTCAACTATATTGTGCGTTAATAGTTTGGGTACTTTTTATGATAATTATCTGTATGTTAAGAACAGAGAATGAGCTATCATTAGATTGTGAAGAGTAAGTATAACGTCTTAAGATTTATTTCAAAAGGAGAATACTGTAATTGAAATTTTTCATTTGAAAAATTCTGCATCTAAGCATTTGGTTTATTTAAAAAAAAATATATATTTTGAATGCAAATAACAAAAATAAGATTTTCACCTTTTTTTTAAGTGGTGGTTTTCAATTCATAAAAATTTCGTTTATTTCTTGATTTATTTTAAAATGTATACACATATATACCATTTTAATTTGACATTGTCCAATATTAAAATCAAAATAGAACGTTGCTATGTCGAAAATTTGAAAAAGCGAAGGATATAAAATTATTTGTGCCATTAGGCACGATACATTGTATATACTTTGACGTATTACATTACAATGTATCGCCAGATTTATTTCTCATGTGACATTTGCCCTTACATAGTTATCCTCGATTTAGCATAAAATTTGCAGACCGCATTGCAAAAAGCATCATCTCGTACATCTCAACGATCATTTGGATCCGCGCACTTGAATGGCACGGGTGAAAACGGCAATTTCAGATATGGAAAGCTTTCTTTCGAGCAGATGAATTTTATAATTGATTTTCGTAAGAAAAATTTCCAGACGACGATGATATCGGCGGATAGTCTTTTATTACTGGCCGACATCACCAGGCGAAATGGCAGTGATCGAACTATCACATCGGAGAGAGGACCATCAAAGCTGATGGGGCAATTGTGCGGCTCCGAGTTTCGCTTCCACGCCGCCCGAGCCGGACAGGTCAGTTACTGGCAGTGCACGCAATTTAATAAGACAACCAATCCCGATGTTATTTAGTGCAACAATCGACGAAGCGCAAAGGTGACATCGATAACTGCCGACGAAGGCTAAATACCAAATAAAAACGGGGAAACCTAACCCAATCAGTGAGACAGTTAACAAACACATCCCAACATGTTAAGATAAACTCAAGAGCTCGCTACCATTTTCACATCATTTCTTGAAATGTTTGTGACAGGTCAAATCACAGTATCCGGTCGTAAGTAATCCGCGGATTTTCGAACTTCTTTTGCCTGAGAACGTTTCGAACGCCTGGCATAAGGCTTAAGCAATTATTTGCGGCTTGGCTTGCATCAGTTCTCGTAAATGCCCAATCGCGTCCGACCTAACAGGAAAAGTTATTTAGGCAACTTAATAATGTCACCGTCAACTTATAACGATGCAGCGGTTGTATCGAATTCGCGGACTCACAACGCTTGGTTTTTATCGGACTTTTTATGTAGCTTTTTATTGCGGCAGTGACTTGGTCGAAAAAATTACCTTGAGATCCGTTACATTTAAACAAAGTCAAGCTACAAGTCTCGTTTTTCTGAATTTGCCTTTCGCTATCGCTGGTGTCTTCTAATGATTCTATCGACGCCAAGTAGACCAACGATTTGTGAGGTATTCCCAGGCGCCTCGTTCCTGAGCAGCTGCTGGTGCCCGATGAGGAAGACGAAGACGATGCGATGGAGGTGATGGAAAGAGGCCTCTGAACACATATGAAATTGCTTTCATCTTTTTCTGTCGTATCGTTTCCCTTATAAGTCGACGGTCTGTCGGGATACAGAGCCACCCTTTGCTGAACGGGTGTGGTCGGAGTGCTGAAACCGGCCGGGCAAGCAATTAATTCGCACTTATCCAGCCTTTTATCATCCAGATCCGCGAGTGCCGGATTCGATTGATAGTTCAAACCTACGTCACCCAAACTATCCACTTTTACATTGTCTTTCACTTCAATGTTTCCTATTTCCGATTCTATGTTCGTGTGGCACGATGCGCAACGGGTGATGGCGTTGCTGATGGATTTCCCCGAGCACCGACAGTTCCAATTTCGGTCGATTCTGCTTGACCAATCTGCCGATATGCTTTTCCCGTTTTCCCGGGGAGACCTCAGCACGTCTTTGGCGGTGATTATTTCGTTGAAATTGTATTTCTTATTCTCCTCGGCTTTTAATAAGTTTTTAACTGACGGCGTCCTTCCCATTAATAAGTCGTACATTTCTAGGAGACTTTCTACCAGTTCAATGTTATCTGAACCTGGAAATAAAACAAGGATTGCATTTTCATATTTTCTGAATAATCAAATTAATCAATAACATTAAATAAAATTTTTAAAATAGTTCGGTCGAAGATGGAAACCGAAACCTTGCGATCGTGGAACTGTTTTTGCGAAAAAATTTTGAGTGAAATTTATAAAATATAGATTTATAAAAAATATAATATCGTAAAGAAAATAGGGTTTTAAAAGTTACGCTGAACTAACAATGGGTTACTAGAAAGAGCCTTATATGGTTTTTTTTATTACATATCGAATTTATTGCTGTTATGCATTGTCCTCGGCTTAAAATGATTTCAGAGCTAGATCAAAAAAGTATATAAATTTTAGTTAAGAAGCGGAATATTTTAATCGTGAAATCTCTAAATTTGAATAACATATTCTATACGAATACTTTTCACTTTGCCATATGAAGATTAGAATTAGCGATTAAAGCTGACGCCATTATTTGACTGTTATAAAAATAAACCTTATATCCATTTAATATTCATATGGTTTAACGGTCATGACTAAGAAATGGTACATAAATCATTCTTCTTAAACAGTTGAATGGATTTCGTGTTTTACACTTAACCCATCAGATCGAGAATTGATATAATAATAAATAGGAGCAATATGGAGAGTAAAATAACGTAAGTAAAATTCAAATGGCTTTTTTAACTAACACCTGTAATACAGAATGTATAGATGGATCAAATATGCAAATAAAGTTTGATTAATTACCGAAATTATTTTTTATAAACGTTCATTATTCATATTCAGAACTTTCATACTTCTGAACACGATTGACTTGTAGCATTTTCTTATTTCTTGCACAGTTTTAATAATTTTCACATCATGTTTACATATATACTTCCATATCGGATCGAATGGTTGTTAACACTGAGATTTTTAAAAGACATAAATCACAAAAAAAAATAGTATTTGTTCCCTAATCGTTCAATAGGCGTAGAATTTTCTAGCTCATCCCGGCCTACATATCTGCCCACCGTATTTCTTCCCACGTTGAATCACCTTCTCCATCCCTAACAATTTTTTTTCATTCACAATTCATATAATAACTCTTATTAACAAATAATGTCTTTATAAACAGAGAAAATTACAACCGGAACAAAAATCATGTTGGTATTCATTGTAAACTTAAGTTTCCTTTTCGGAATATATATATACATAAATA
>JAOWBB010006630.1:0-21302 GCA_028565995.1 Ricinus marginatus
ATTTGATGTTGCTAAAGCTAGAAAATTGGACTTTTACCCCCCCCCCCCACCCCCCCTATCCTCCTCGCAAGCCTGTTCGCGAATAAAGAAAATCTGATGCAATTTTCACCCGGAGGAAGATCTGTCCGACGCCGGAGCTGCTGGAAATGCGACGGGATTCGGCCTCTTCAATTTCTGACGCGGCTTTTTGCCAGGGTTCCGACTGCTGTAGAAAATTTGGAAATTCCTCCGAATTCGAAAGAAAGTTTACGCGTCTGGGGTTCGGCGGGACGTAAAAAGCGCGTTCAGGCTTTTTCCTCGACAAAACAGCGGAAGAAATGAGTGTTTTTATACGTGCAGATATATATATAAGAAATTTGGGGTGAAACACAAGGGGTGGATTTGCAACGCTTGCTCCTCTCCCATATCCTCCGCGGCTTGGCTTTTTCCGTGCGGTAAAAAAAACCCCGAACTTACCATGGAGCCGCCTTTCCGCGCTCCTCGCCGTTGCCGATCCGAAGCCGCAGGTCAACCTGGGCACGACGATGAAAACCTTTTTTTCCCGTTTGAGGAAGGGAAAGAAATAAAAGTTTTTCATAGTGTTTGCTGTTGGGAAGGGAAGGGGGGTCGAATGCATGCGTCAATCCGTTTTCGACAGCGGATGCAAAACGTCCGAGCGGTTTTCCTTCGTTATTTTTCTTTTCCGGATCCGATCGCCGCGCCTGGTCGCGCGGACGCCTTGCTTATTTTGAGCAAGTTTCGGATGTCTTTTCCTACGTTTTTCCACGGATCGAACAGGAAAAAAAAAAAAAATAAGCAAAGCAGAGGATCGGAGAGAATTCCACCGAGGCTGGGATGGGTCGCGATCCGCTGGACACCATCCGCGGCGGTCCGCGAGCACGGCGCCGCACATGGACGATCTTGCGGACTTGGACGGACGGAATTTTCCGACCGTGAAGGGCGGCTGAAGGCTCACGGGAAATAAATTTGGAAGTTGTTGGATTTTGAGATGCGCCCGGGGCGAGCATTCCAATACGAGACTTCTGGCAACAGTTAATCAAGTTGTTGTTTAATTAATTATTTCGTAGCTAAACTGAAATGTTACGAACTACAATTAGATTGCGGTTTACAACTGCATCCGGTCGCCATAAGAGTTATTGCTCTTCCGCTTTCGGGGCGCTCCGAAAACCAGCGATGCCAACTGATTTTTGGCTTTATCGGGGAAAAAAGGTGCAAAAGCTCTCGGAAAAATTTTCTCTCGCTCCCCACCGACATCGACGCCTGCAGGTCAATTGTAACCGACTTTCTTCTGCTGCCAGTGTCGGTCCCCCCCCCGACCGACAACCTGGGTGCTGGCACTCGGACGGGACGAAAAAAGAAGTTTGAATTAAGACGTTGCGGCACACGCTCCCATTTTGACTGCGTCAGGCTCGTCGAAACCCAAACTGGATGAGCCGCTAACGAATCTCGTTATTAAACGACGCAAATTAGCCTGATCGATCATCGTTACGATGTAAAAAAGTGCACGATCCGCTTTGAGAGTCATCGAAGCTTTTGAACGAATCAATTCATCATGTGGATTGGGCGAATATTAATTATTCGTGAATATATTGACCGGGGAATGACCGCGGGGCTCTTCGAGATCTGAAACTTCCCCCGGGCGGGACGTGCGACCGGATTTTCGGCACGGGGTGGCGGCCGTCACCTTCGCAGACCCCCAGAACGAAGTTCTCGTGGCACCTCTCGACGGCGGAATGCCGGATGCCGAAAAAGAAGCGGAAGAAGTTATCACCGGGGGGGGGGGGGGTGGGAAGCTTTCGCGGATTCGACCTTCCGAGAGAATCGCAAAAGCTTCCGACCGAGCGAAAATCAATTCCTGTGCGATCGGATTCCTGTCGGACCCGAGGATTTATGGAATACCCGTTGCCCCTAAATTTTCTCAAAGATTCTAACTCGAATTTTGAAGCGCGAAGGAAAATTGTTGGGAGATATCCGAGGATTCGGCATTTTGCGCTTTCCGGTGGGGAAAAATCGCGTTGCTTCAGGGCCAGCCTTTCCGGTTCCGTCAGCATTTTTCCCCGGGGAAAGGAAAACATCTACTCGCAAAACCCCGCGATCCCTAACGCTCGAGACGTTACACTACCCGATTCACGCTTTCCTCGGCCGTGCCGGGTTCGGGTTTCCGAACCTGAGGTGAGCTGATTTTCGAATTTAGCGGATACGGAACTGGCGGCCGAAACGCTGTCGGGGCAGCCGGCGATCCCTGTCCGGTCACCTACCTCCGGAGAGCCGAAACCGCAGGGGCGCACTCAAATGCGCAGCGATTTGCAGAGCCCGCCCAAAGTTTGTCCCCCCACCCCCGTTTGAAACGCAATTTTTAACCCCCGGACGACTTTTCCCCGGGCGGGGGGGGTGATGCTTCGGAAGCCGCCCTGAAAGTTCCTCCTCCGGATCGGGAGAAAAACGTTCCGCCGACCCGACGATTTTCGGCGATCTGATTCGATTTTGACGCGGATACGCAATAAAAATCCGGGCGCGAGCTCGGGGGAAGAAAGTCGCCAATCTCAGGAGGAGTTGCCCGCGGTTCTCCGCCACCGGATTCCCGACAAAACTGCGACGGAAACAATAATTCGGGCCGATGGGAAATTAGTTTTGATTTGTTTCATCGATGTTTTTCCTACCGTTGACTCTCCCCTCCGGGCGGACGTAAATAAAAAAGAAATTTAAAATCTGTCGATTGTAGAATGTTTAATATTCCTCCCGTTCCAGTTTGCCGCTTTTTCGACATGTGTATTTGACGTAGACGTCACCATTTATCGGTATTTTCTTCGGGAGAAAAACCTGAACCAAAGTCAAATCAATTCTCGTTTTGACTCGAGTTATTAATATGAAATCGAAGTTGCCAACGCCCGAGGCTTCGGGATTTTTTTTTTTTTTCTCCTTTTTATATTGCATTACATTTTCAGCAATTTTTGCCCAGTCTCGGCCATTGTTTTCCCTTCCGGTTTCTTTCACGTCACGTTGCCTCAAATTTGAATTGCAAATTAGTTTTTCTGCTTTTTTTTTTTTTGCCCTTTCATTTGCCGCGCTTTCCTGAGCCCAAACGAAACCGGAGGTTTTCGACGCTGATCCCGTCTGCCTCCGGTCTGCCTCGGCGCCGGGAATTCCCCGCGCGGCGCATCGAAGGATTTCCCCTCTGCCCAAACGCGGGGCTCAGTTCGCCCGAGTCCGGGAAAGGGAGCGTGAAGGGATCAACAAACCCGAGTTTGCTTATGCGCAAAAAACGGAACCTGAAACCTGCGGCTCTTGTCAAAGGGCCGGTAAAATTCAATAATTCGAGGTGCGAAACAAAAAAAAAAAATCCCGAAAAAAAGAAAGAAGAAACTTGGAGAGTTGTGTGCACCGCTCGCGTGCCTCCCGCATTGGTGAAATACCGTGATTTTTTTTTTTTTTCTGTTTTGTGCGCGCCGAAGCCCCCCCCCCGGAGCTTTCGCCCCTTCTTTTCCTCTTTTTCCGGAATAAATTTTACACGAAATGGGAACCCGATCCGGGAGAACGGTCCCGCCGAGGTTACGCCCCCGAAACATTTCTGTTTCTCCATCGGATCCCGCGGTACCCGCGGCGGAGCAGGCGGGCGGTAATGGTCGTGTCAGCAGCAGTGAAGTAAAATGTCGGTTCCGGGATTCGAAACCCCGGCAGAATAACTTTCCGGTGCTTGGAAGTTTAAAATGTGAGTCGCATAAACGTGCCGCTTTTTCTTTTCCTCTCACCCGTTGTGCCGCCCTTTCACCCCCCCCCCCTCCCTGCTGCGGAAAAAGCACAATTTCGAATTTCTCCGGGTTCGCTTACATTCTCGAAACTTACAAATGTACGCGAGCTTACAAAAAACCGTCGCTGGGAAACTTGAGTCAAAGCTCTCCCTTTTTCCGACAGCCAAAAGTCTGACACGTCAATAATTATTACCTGCTCCGCGAGAATGATGCGAGCTTTGTGTTTACCGTCGAGGGTTTTATCGCACTCCGAGACCCGGGCACCGACGTCTGTCCATCGGACGACGGAAAAATGCCTTCCGGTCGGGGTTACGCGCGAGTCGTGGACCGCGGAAAAATTCGTGTGCGGCGCCGCAGCGATTGCATCCCAATCGTCGGTTCCCGTTTCTTGTTCCACGTCAGATTCCAGCCGGTGGGAGGAAGGAGGTTTCGAGCGTGACACGGTGCAACCGCGCCGAGGTCGGTTTTGTGCAAGTTTTTTCAAAAGGAAATTCTTCTGACAAAATTTCCATTCTCGGGCGGGTGTTTTCCTTTCCGTGCGAGAGAGGAAAAGTGCACCCCGAAAGCGATTTCTGCGGGCAGTTTTTTTTTTGTCGTCTCCGCCCCCGTTCTTCCCACCCCCGAGTCACCCCGTCCGGGCCGCGGGAAAATGATCTTCTTCTCCATGTATTTCCAGAGACTTTTTTCCTTAATTTAAGGTCCTTTAGGCTTGCTCTTCCTCCCCACGACAAAATTTCAGTTTATTTTATTTTTAATGTTCCCTGCGTTCTCCCGTGACACATATTGCTTTGCTCTCCTTGCTTGCGCTTCCTTAATGCCCCGTAATTTATCAATATTTTTCTGTTTTTTTTTCTTTTTCCTCGCTGCCGCCTCCTCTCCCGCGCCCGACATCGTTCATCACTCGCGGAATAAATTCCCTTCCTCGGGACTGCCTTCCGTTCCCGCTGGAGACGGGTCGCAGCTGCACAAGCAGCGATCACGACTGCAGCGGTTTTTCCGAAGGTCCATGCCGGGCTCCTTGCCAGTGCCGGGAAAGCAAAGAATTCAACCTGACGGACCGAAAAGCGAACAGATGCAAATAAAATAATTGTTCATCAGGATTTAGCATCTAAGCGAAGACTTCCGCGACAGATTGGGTAATTTTAAGCTCTGCCACCGTCAGAAATCTTCCCGATTGCTCTGTACAATTATTGAAACGAAACATTCAATAAGTGTCGTCTTGTCTGTAGCTGTTTGGTGCCTAAAAAGCGGATATCGCGGCCTTTGACATCTGCAGTTGGCTTTTTCTTTTCATGTATGGCAAGTTGACTGAAAATATGGTTTATGCCCTTCGTGTAAACGTTTTTTTTTTTTTTTTTTGGGCCTTAAGCTGGTCTCAAACATTTTTGCAGCGTCACTTCGCTTTGACAGATTACTTAACAAATGTTTAGAGCTTTCATTTACATTAAAAAATTTGAATATGTCACAGTCATTTTTGTTTTTTTTTCAAAACTCTTTTCGCCCCCAGATCGGAAGTTTCGACCCCGGTTCGAATAAGAAAATCGTGGTTCGAAGGCTCCGCGATTCATCCCAGATGCCTTCGAGATTCGGGAAAATGCAAAAAAATTGCGGGGACGTGGCCACAGTCCGCCACCTTCCACGGCAAGCATTTTTCACATGCGTTAAAATTAATGAATCGCGGGTAGCTGACTTCTTTTGACGTCTGAGCCCGGCAGAACCGCACGTCGGCATGGTATGTGCACACTCTTTAGTGAGAGTCTTCACGTGAGGTTTCCACCAGCGAAATCCAGCTCAATTTTTCCGCATTTCAAAATCTCTTTGCTGCACCACTCCCCGCGGTGACAAAGGCCGAATCTGAGCTTTGAGAGTCCCGCAGTTTGGCGCAAAATCGCTTTCGGATCGCGCCCAATTTTGTTGCATCAAATCCCGCGGCATCCGAAGGGAGGATTCGAAAAGTTGCGCCAAGATCGTGGCACGAAGCTTTTTGCCCCCCCACCCCTCCCCCCAAAATTTTGAAATCGGATCTCTGGAACGGGCCAAAACACTCTCTCCCCCAGCTCTTTGTATTTTTAAACCGGATCTTCCGCCATTTTCGCTTTCGGATCCTCCTTATTCGACGGGAGAATAATTGAATACAACGCCGTCGGATTCTTCATTTCCGATTCACGGTCCGCGGAACGGTCGCCTATCTTTCCCTCCCAATCGTGTGGGCTTTTTATTTCCCAGGTTTATGGCAGGTAAGCGAACGGAGTCGAATCCCACGGGAACTGGGGGGGAAAAAAAAAAGCGATCGTGAAAAGCTCGTTTTTGTGAAATTGCTTCGCTCCTTCGTTCCGGGTTTTGGGGCCCCGCTGCTGTTGCCGCGAATCCTCAGAAAAAATCCAGCGATCGCGAGGGGACCTCTCACTGAGGTCCCGCGATCCCCCAATCCCGCGCGAGCGGGATTGATCGCAAAAACAGAAAACCAAAAAAAGGCACCGAAAACATCGGAACCCCGGCAGCGGAACGGGAACCGGTTTCGGACTTCTCCGGCAGCGCAACAGCCTTTGTTCCGCCCCGAACGTCAAAACCTTGGTCTGCCACAACTGGAGAAAAAAATAAAAAAACCTGAGAAGAAAATTTAGTTCTGAAACAACACTTTTAATGGCAAACGACCGAAGCCGCGCAAAACCGTGGGGCAACAATAAATCTCACGTTTTGCAATATTGTTATTTAAAATCTATATTTTCATTAAAATTGATAATAAAATTACGGTTTAAATTTATTTTGAAAATTCTCATGCACGTATTTTCCGGATTTTCCGGGCGGGGGGGGGGGAATTGCAGTTAGGACAAGTTTCTCCGTTCCCGGACTCGGTTTTCGCAAGATTTAAAGGAATTTTCACTACAACGAGGGATTGATCGTTTTGGAATGCGCCTCCGGCTCGAAAATCGCTCCGGACAGAGCGCCCTCCCCGCTTCCGGCGTCCGCCTCCACCGGGAAAATTTGGCGTCGCCGAAAAAGAAATGAAACCCGGGCCTTCAAATTTGTGCCGCGGACCGGCAACTTCCGGCAGCGACCCGCGCCGCCGGCGACATCGGGAAGGCGTCGCTTCCGGCCGAGTCTTTCAAACCCGGTGCCCCATTCCGGTGCGGTATCCGCGAACGTGCGAACGGCAAAGGCAAAGCGCAACTTTTACCGCGGAATAATTGTCGCTTTCCCCCGTTTCGCTTTTGCTTTATTTTCGAATTCCGAATCGGTCGCTGGATCCGGACTGCCGGCGGCCATTCGTCTCGCGGAACAAAGATCGCGGCCATCAGAAAACCGATTTTTTGGCATTAATCATTTTGCAGTTGCTGCCTTTGACGTTTCCGGTGGAGGCAGCGCGTTGTTTTCTCCATCCGTTTCGTTCTTTTATTATTTTGCCGCGTCGTGAGATGTGTATCCGCGTGCTCGTTCCTAAATCTGCGCATTATCCCCACTGGGTTTCGCGTTGGGTCGGACGAGGTAACCGTTGTCGTCCTCCGGTTACCCCCCGAGGGAGACCAAAATAGGTTTTTCTTTCTCGCACCTTTCGACAAGATCGGTCCCGTCGAACGGATAAAGGGGAACGCGATCTCGTCCCGTTCTTGCAACTGCGCCACCCGATGGGAGGCGGCCATTTCCTCGAGCTTGGATTTTCGCTGTCGCTTACGTAAAATTGCGTCTTGCCTTAAATGCCGTCGCAGCAACCTCGATAAAAGATTTCCGTTTTCCTCTTTGCATCGGATAACTGGCGTCCATAAAGGGAATGCGGATTTGCATGTCGGATTCCGGAAGGATTTCACGAAATTTGAAACAAGATTCCCGGCCGAAGTTATTTTTGCGTTGTGCGACTGTAACCTTTGTGGCGACCGTTTCGGTACCTGAGAAACCTTTGCCTCGGGGATGTGCGCACCGGACAAGTTCGAGCTCATTCCGAATCGCAATTTGCGTCCCGTTTCCACTTCGTTCCTCGACGCATGCACGGGAGGAGCTTGCCCAACGCTCCGCTTGATCGATGTTCCGTCTGTTACGTGGAGCTGTGCCTAACGAGTTTATCGGTTGAAGCCGAAAAGGTTTTTTTTTTTTTTCCTCCTTTCTTTTTTTGCCGGACAAAAAAGTCAAAGCCGCTTAAACAACCCTGATTCGTGCGGACCAAGGGCAACAGGTTCGGCGTGTAAAGTGCCCTCCATGAGACTCATTTACGGAGAGGCGTGTTCCGCGTCCGACTAATGGTCGGGGACCTGTGAACGGCTCCACTCGACTCGAAACGCTTTCGATATAAATAAATTTTTCGATTTTCCAGGGCGGTCTCCGGATCCCGGCGAAGGGAAATCGCGCGAAAAACCGAATTTCTGCACCGACGAACCTCGAACGCGGAAGGCGCCGACGGAGACGGCGTATTTTGACCGACGCAGGTTGCATCGGTGAATCTTATTCTCCGGAACCGAAAAGGCTCGGGCCTTCCTCGGTGTCCGATTTTGGGGCGGAAATCGAAGAGTGCTCCGGGAGCGGATCCGCAAGTGCCGACGGTGCAGGCGAAGTGATGGCTTCCCCCCCGGAGCGGGCCTCTCGTTCTCCGTTCCAGTTCCGCATCTTCTGGAGCCGTTCGGCAGCTTTCCCGGACGGTTTCGTCCCCCGGCGCACTGCGAATATTGCGAATTCCGTCTCGTTTCCATTCCGTGCCTCGCTTTAATATCCGAAAGACCTCGTCGGTCGATCCTCCTCGTTCTTCCGAATTTCCAGATTCCTTCCGTCTTGCTCATTTCTCACGTCTCGTCTCGAGTCCTGTGCGCTTTCTGGCCGTGCTTTTTTTCCGCATTCCCGACGTCTCTCTCCCTTCTTACGCAGCTTTTTCCTTTTTTTTTTTCCCTCCCCATAGCTTATCTTCCGATATAAATCTTAGAACCGAGCCTTTCCCTGCCTCCCGTTTCCTCCTTTATTATTTTCCTTTTCCTTATCAAATCTCTCGAAGTAGGATTTCATCCGTTCCACGGTCGTTTCCCTGCTTTTCGGCTGTCAAATAAATCTCCGGGACTACATTTTTGCAGCGGCCTTCCCCTGCGAACTTTCGCGAGTTTTCCGCCACCTAAATCTAACCGGTATTGGGACGTGATCTTAAAAGATTTCGGCGACGACAGCGAAGGCTCGGCGGTAATTCTTTTCGCCTTCTCGCAACCAAATGCAGAATCGGCTGGAAGCCCTGCTTAAAAATAGAGAAAAAAAAAAAATCTGCCGTCTCCGAATAAAAATGCAAAGCTAAGTGTCCTTTGTTTGAGGAGTTTGCTGGCTGCCTGCGGATTTTTCCTCATCGGAAAACTCAGGATGAAGGCGTCTCGGAAGGAATTCCAGCAAACGCATTCGGAGGCGAAACGAAGGAAATCCACGTTTCCGTAAAATTTCCCGCTCCGATCCAGTGTCGAGAGAGCTCGAAGAGACAGAAGGAGATCCAAGCCAGCACAAGCGATCTCCTTTTCTTGCTGCGGGAAAAGAGGCACCGAAAGGACCCATCCAAATAACAAAATTTCTGTCGTGTCACCGAACGGTGAACGACTGCTGCTTGCTATTTAGGCGGCCTTTGCACCGGGAAAGCCCTCCACCATTTGAAATCTCACGTTGAGGTCTGCACCTCAACATGTCACCACGTAATATTTGAATCTAAACTTGATATTTAGGTGTGGGGCGTAAAAAATAAATATTTTAACTACGGTAATGCCTTGCGTGAACTTTTTACGTGGTTTAAATTTTACAGAGGGTAAATTCGTAAATTTTAAGAAACAGAAGATTCAACGCGACTGATTATCATACCTATGTACGCATTGTGATACTGGTAATGTATGATAATGTGTTATTGCGTTAAAAAGTTTATATATATTACGTGTATTTAAACGATATTGTTTAATAAATGATATTACTGTAGGATATCAATTGAAAGCTTAATCTTATGGGGGTATTGTGCAGAATTAAAATTATTTACGTTTTATATGATGCAGGACTCGACAGAAAAATCTGATTTGATATTATTTTCCCATTTTTATTATTAAGTTTACATGACTCGAAGGAAAAGCCATACTTTTACCATGTCAGGATACAAGGTTTTCGAGCTCCTTCTGTCAGGAAGCACTTTTTCCCGACTGCTGCTTAGAGATTTATTTCATTTTCACTTCGCGGTCCACCAGAACCGGGCGGCATCCCTCGGTCTCGGACCTAAAATTTCGGATGTCAGGCAAAAAACGGGTTTCTGAGCAACAATTCGCGTCTCCAAAAGGCAGGAGAGGCCGACCACCGAATCGGTGGGAAGGAAAACTCTGTCAAGAATTTTTTTTTTCCGGCTGGAAGCAGCCCGACCGAAGTTTGAGAAGGATTGTCATCTGGAGGCCCGAGGTTTTCCGTTAAATTTTACGGGAAAAACTTTCCCGCAGTTTAGATGAACGGGCCTGCAGAGGAGCGGGAAAACGGCATTATGTCGACTGTTTCGTTAGATACACGCGCGAAAATGAAAATCGAAAATTTTGATTCCCCCGCTTTTGGCGGCAAACCTGCCAACCTAACCTAACCGGCAAAAAATACAAGGTCCTGCCTGATTCCTTTGTGCCTTTGTTCTCATCCGAGTGGTGCGGGCAAATATTTGAATCGGGAAACGAAGAGGACTTTTACAGTGTTATTTATTAACGTTAAAAAATGTCGGAAATGCTCGCGACGAAATTGAAAAAACGTAAAACATCAAATTTTTCGCTGCTGCTGCTGCTGCTGCACAGTTTACACGCGGATTCTTGGTCCGTTATCTTCTCCGCAATAAGAAATTTCAATTTAGGCGCGTTTTCCCCGCTGCTGCGTATCGATTCCCATAAATATAGCAGCGATATGAAATTTCAGTGCGATAAGGGAAAATTTCAACTTCAACCACCGGTGGCTGCCTGAAAAATCTTTTGCACCATTTACGGCTCTGGCGGAAGCGCGCTCGCTCGGCTCGGGCAATGCAGTCCGGCCAACTGCGACGAAGCTGGCCGGAAATATCTGAGAATTTGAACCGAATACGAAAAAGGCGGAAATCGCGGGCTAAGAGGCGCGAACCGAATTCGTCCCCGCTCATCAATCGCGGAGGCCTTGCATCAGGCTCGATTCGAAATTAAAACTAAGACCAAATTTCGGTAGATCCGTCTCCCCGTTCCAGTCCCCGGAGGTTTTTCCCGTTGGATTTCCTGCTGCCGGGGGGAGGGGGGAGGGGGGAGTGGAGAATTTTAAGAGATTCCCTGTCAAGGAGCAAATTAATAAGAAGCAGCTTCTGCGACGATTGCTGCACCGGAAGGGTCGTCGGTCAGCGACGCAGGTTTTGCATTTCGTCCGTGATCGATATTCAAATAGGCGGCCAATCCTTCGTGCGAGGGAATTCACGCATAACCGTCAGGAATTGCAGTTTCCGGATTGTCGCTGTCGCGGATTCGCCCAAATTGAGACGGAATTCGGCGTCGAATCGAAAAACGGGAACGTCGCGGACGTTCTCCCAACGGGACCGATTGGAGTATGGAATTCGCGTCTCCCAAAAAAGGGTTTTCGGTTCCCGACTGCTAACGGCAGATCGGAAGAGGAAATGAAAATGACATTTTAAGAGGGCTTAAAGAGGAGAGTTGTGAAATTTCATTTAACAGTATAAAAGTGGCACCAGAAGCCCGTGTAAAATAATGTCGGCAACCCGAAGCCGGTACTTGGATTTAGCGACATGTGAAAGCGGTCTTTCTGCTCTCGTTTAAATGTCGCCAGTTTTGATGTGCGATTTTTTTTTTTTTTGCGTAAGATGGAAGCAAAATCCGGATTTCGAGCGAGTCAGCAGGGGACTCGCCGGTGCGGAATTCTCGCAGGAAAAGCGCATCACGCGCAGGGCACAGCAAGCGCTCGGCTGCTGCGGGCAGGTTCCTGGGGAAGGAAGAAGCTTCTGCCGGGTTCGATCCGGGAGGCGTCCCACGAAACCCGAATGATTCCTGATTTGAATGCACAAGTTTCAAATCGATATTATCGAACGCAAATTAGGACCGGTCCTAAACTTTCCTATTTGCCTTGTTGATTAGAGATTGCTCTTCCAATTAATATGTAAATCGTAGAAAATCCCGTTTCAGACCAATACCTAATCAGGGATAAGACCTGGCAATGGAGGGATTAAATTCCGGTATTCCCGTTCGTCCGGGATTTCGGGAGAGATGCAAGACATTTTTTTTTTTTTCCGTCGCTCCTCTTTTCCTCGGCCGGGAAATTCCTTCCTTCGTCGTCCAAGGTGTTTCCCCCCCCTCGGAAAATCTCGATGCTTTGGAATTTCGGACGGGGCATCCTTCGACGACGCAAAGATTTGTTTTAAGCGCTTGCGGCAAACGAGGCTTTCGGGTTTTAAAACGTTGAAAAGAAGAAAGAAAAAAAACGCGAGGCAAATCCACCCCCCCCGGACTCCAGCGAGAACGCGGAGGATCCAAGCGCACATTTTTAACCCCCGACGAAATATCTTCGATTGAGGGGCGGGAGGCTCGCTGGAAAAGGAAAAGGTTCCCGGGACTGCGGCAAACGCATAGGGGTCCCGCCCAAGTCGCTGCAGCCGGAGAGTCAGGTATGCTTAAGAAACTGGGCTGCGTCCTCAACCTGGAGAAGCATTATTTAATTAATATCCGGAGATTTTCGTAATGAATCTTTTTTTTCTCTCTCTCTCTCTCTCTCTCTCTCTCTCTCTCTCTCTAATCTAAACGCAGAAATGTTAATTAAGACGGAAACGTCTAAATGACGTTAATTAAAGGCTCTTGGGGGAAGATGGGTACGGGGTTGAAGGCGTTTTCGAAGAGAAAAAAGCCGAGAAATTTTTACAAAAGAATTTCCGGATACCAACCGGAGGAGGATTTTCCCGCCGTTTCCAGCAATACAGCCGACGCAAGGCTCGAGGTTCGCAATGTCAAAAGATTCCTTTTCGAAGTTTCCCCGGGAAAAACGGAAAAAAAAAAAAAAAGGGTTTCCTCTTAATTATTCCAAAATTTTCTCAGATTTTTGCTGCAAACGCCATTAGAAAAATCTCGATCTGAATTCAGCGTTAATCTCGACAGAGGAAGATTTTAACGACGGAAATTACCTCTTTTATTTTATTTTTTTTAAATATAATAAAAATACTTCGGATTTTATTTATTCATTTACCTTATTTCGCCTCCAAAACGCCAGGTTTTGCGGCCTCGAAAATATCTCTCCGGTTCCTTTTTCCCCCCCCCCCCCCGCCGCTGCCGCACGGCGCCTGCGGAACGCAAAACCAACAGCGAATGCATCCTTAAAATCCGGTTTTCGGCAACAGTCAAACAACACGGTTTTCAGCTGCGGCGAATCAGATCGGGTTCTTCCGGTTCCCCCGCCTTTGGCAGCTTCCTTCCGCTTCAAAACCTTCTCAAAGGAGCGGTCCCGCTGTGGGCTGGCGCCGTTGTTCCCGGTTCGAAAATCGAAATTTCGGCGTATCACCAAATGCAAGAGGCGATTTCCAAAGCCGCGGTTTTTGCAGTCGGGAGCCGGAGGGCGCCGCCGAATGAGAGAAGCGTTCCCCGACGGTCCGTTTGACCGTACCTTTCGCGCTGCCGCCTTCCTGCAGGAGCGATTTCCCATTCTTCCCCCTCCCCCCCCCTCCTCCATCCCGCAGAATTTCAAAGCCTTCTAATGGAAACCAAAACGTGATTCGGACCTTTCCCGCGGGTCGATCGCTTCCAGCTGGAAGATGGCGGACGAATCGTTCGCCCGATGTTCCGGCAGTGCATTATGAATAGTCTATCACTTCCGCAGCAAAAACTAATAAATTTACAAAGTGGAGCGTGCGACCATCTTGCACGAAGTGACATCCATTCCGGCAGAAACTTTTTCCGCTCCGCGCCGGAGACAATATGATTGATGACAAAGTATTTCATGTTGCTTTTCTCGTTCTCGATTTGCGGCTTTTGTTTAATCGCCATCATTTAATGCAAATGTAGCGAACGGTCGTGGCCGGGAAACTCTGCGGCACCGGCGACGGCGTGCAACGTAAAATCCTTGTCGGAAAGAAATTTAAGAAAAGTTTCCGTGAGTTCACGAGTCGACCCTAAAGCCAATGTAAATCGTTTCAATATATTCGTACACGATGAATTCGTTTTTCTCCATATATAGTTTGGGTGTAATACGGATCCCGCTTTCAACATGGAATTGGCCATCCGCAACAGACTTGGCGGAAATGAACATGTTCACGGATAATTATGTTTACAGTGTTCCGAAGGCGCTTCCCCGTTAAGCTTGGGAATGGGGAAAGGCGTTCGCGTGATACGAGGCGAACGAACCATTCTCTGCAGAGGAATACGAGGTGAATTTTTTACCGTAACGAGAAGGTTCGGGAAATCCAAAGGCGACGGCAACCGGACCCAATTGCGAAGCAGCATGCGAAATTTCTTCATCCGCGGGATTTCCTTCTTTTGCCGGAACGCCTTTGTGCTCCCCTGAACGGGTGAAAGCAGAGCGCACCTCGCTGGGTTTTCACTCCTTGGGACGATCCGATAGACGATCCCCGAGCGAGTTCGCCACTGAAAACGAGTATTTTGGGTTGTGCGTGAAGAAAAACGAAATGGGGGCGGAGGGGGGGGGAGGGAGAAAGAGAAAAATCGCCAGAACCGCGATTTCGAAAAATGATTGAGAAAATCGATAGCCGAAAGAGTGTGCACGGGGCAAAAGACAATTATCGGAAGAAAATAACCGAGAGCAGCAGGGCCGGGAAGGACGAAGGGAAGAATAGTGAAAAATGAAGTCCAGGAGAAAGAGAATCATTCGGACATTGAAAAATGGTGATGAAACGGCAAAGAAAAGGAAAAGAAATCGGGAGGATCTTTCGGGGCTAGGGGAGGAAAAGCTCTAATGAAGGGAGGGAAAATGGAATTTGCCCTGAAAATATCGAGCAATGATTATTCGGAGCTTTCTCATTTTTGGCCCGTGCCCGCCGAGCTTTCGGTCGTTTCCACGTCCCGGTCAGCCCCGATCTGCGGCCCGGCAGGGAACCCGGGAGCCCCGGCGGCTGCTGACCCGACACTCGCTCCGCTCTACATGAATCGTTACTTTTATTTTTTTCAGGTAAGAGAACGCCTCCGCCATCCAAGGTTCGTGCTCAAACATGCGACTCGAAACTGTTCGCCGGACCGAATCCGGGCTCCCATCTCAAGACTGGAGGGTTTGCCTTAATCGCATTCACGTTTTCCATTGCGTTCAAACGGCAATTTTTCATTCGTCCAATTTTTTTTTTTTTAAGGATTCGGCATCCGAAAAGAGGACGACGGTAAAAAAAAAAAAAAAAAAAGGTAAAAGAAACGGACAAAAAGGCGGCGATAAAGTCTGTGGTGCTCTTGCGTTAGAAGGAAAGAATCCTGCGGCTGTCGCAGGTTGAGCTGCTCGACAGCGATCGCAAGGTAAAAAAATCCAAAGTATAAGGGATCGGATCTCGCATTTCTTTTTCCATTTTTACTGCTCGCGATTGAAACTTCTTGAGGAAAAGCTTAGTTGAGAAAGAGGAAACCTTCCAAGGGCCATTTTCCGCGCAATCTGTCGGCGGAACTTAAATCGGAATGGGATCAGATTTCCCCGCTGAGTTCGGCTTAGGTGGGAGCGGCAAGACCGAGGAGTGGGACCAACATTTGAAAAGTTATAAATACTTTGGAATCTAATAAAAAAAAAAAAAGAAGGAAATAAAAAAAGAAAAGCTTTCTTCCGCTTTTCCTTCTCGCTACATTGAATTATTAATAAAAGCGAGGAACGCGTCCAAAGTGTCAAAAAGACGCCGCCTTCTCGACCGTCGAAATCTCTTCGATCGCTCTCCGCGGCGGCAGAAAATTTTTTCCCCCGTCTCTCGGATGCTCCCGAGAAAGTCTTGAAACCGCGAGGAAAAGCGGAAGTCCCGGAGATCAAAAACCGAGCCGACAGCGAGAAACCGCTTGAAAAATTTGACCGAATTCTCCATCCCCGAAAAGCGACGCTCGAGCGGAAAAGCGCTCGATTCACGGGCAACCCCCTCAACCCCCCCCGCATCTCCCGCCCCCATACAATTTTGCATTTCTTTTTATGTTAAACATGCGACCCTCGTAATCCATCGAATCGATTATCTGTTTAAGTGGGGGAATTCGCAGGGAGCAGCGTTTGCCCCGGGGTGGCTGCTGCCGTCCTTTTCGAGGACGAGCCCTTGCTGCTGCAAGAGAATTAGCGCGGGTCGGCGGGTCTCGCCGAGCGACTTGATTTATAATTTGAATAGTTCTGCATAAGGGTAGAGGGGGGGAGGGGAGGGGGATGAAATTTTTCCTCCGCAAAGAGGAAAACAACTTGGACCGGGGCTGACGGGAGGGGGTGGGGTTGACGGGGTGGAAAGCAGGAAAACAATGCTAGGAAAATTTATTCCCATCATTTTCTATTCAATGTCGGGTTATAAAAAATTTAATTGCTCTCGGGGCATTGTGAGGGAGCTTTGACATTGGCATCTCTTTGTTGCTGTGTACTGCTGAATTCGCTCCGTTTATTCCCATCCTCCCTTACTCCCGGTAACCCGTAATCATTATCATTCATCATTATTAGCATGATTTTGCGTGGCACGGTTTTTGAATCCAATCCGATCGCGTACGCTTTTTGGGGGAAGCGGATTATTTTGCAGCCGGGATGGCGCTGGCTCGGGACGCGACGCCCGGAAAACTCCGGCGAAATCGCGCTTTTCCAAGGGGGCTCCGGCCCCTTCCCGCCGGGAGGCCCGGGGGAAGGGAGTGGAGGTGGTGGGGGGATGGGGGGGGGAAAATTGCCCTGAACCGTCGCTGACTCGATTTAACCGAACTCGGTGCGGCGGAATTCGAGGCCGACAGCCTCCGATAAAATCTTCTGACGGCGGATATTTCGGTGCTCGGACCGTGAAAAGTGCGAAACGTAAAATGTGTTGCAAAAAGGAATTTTTATTTTAAAACTTTGCGGATAAAAAACATTGCAGCGAGCCCATTAAATTAAATAATCGGAGCCATTCGACTCAGATGGGACGCGGGATCGTTCGGAACTCCCCGGGTTCGCGCCCATTAAAAAATAATATATATTTGAAATTTTGAAAATTTTCATTTTCGCGTAAAACGTTTTTAACTTGACTGATCGCACGGGACGAGGCCGTCTCTTGCTTAGCGAGGAGCCGAGCTCGGGGGGGGCGGGGGGGGGGGAAGGAAACGCGAGAAAAAGACGCGATATACTTCCGGCAGAAGAGCCCCAGGCACGATTCGCTGTGCCGACATCAGTCTCCTGTCCGGCCGGAGCGGGCGGCGCACTCCTGCAAGAGAAACGGAAAAGATCCGGTCCGCATCGGTCGAATGGATCTTGTGCGAGCGAGCGGTAAACCGCGCGGATAATTAATGGGAAATAAATGCGGAGATGAAGATCCGAAAGAGATCGTGGGATTCGGGACGGATATGGGAACCTTTTCGATCTCGGACGGACGCCAAAGATAAAAAGGCTCGCAACCGAACCGATTTTCCGGAAATCGGCGAAAATCGCGATCCCGAAATCGACGCCCTGCGACCGGCGGATAATTCATTCCAAAAATGGGGAATCGCCTGCTTCGGGGTGACCGCGGAGGAGGCGGTCAGGGCGGAAAAGGGAAAAGGAAACGGGAGGACGTCGGAAGGGCGCTCCGTTTCGGGGGTGTCTCCGGGTTTCGGGAAATTCACCGGGGGAGGCGCAGACCGGAAGACTCGAATTTCGATCGCTGAGAAAGTAACGGAAAAGGCTCAGCACTCGTGTCCACCAGAATCCGAGCACGGGAAAAACCCTCCGCCGGTTTCGTTTTGTTCCGCTGGAAGCGTGCTCCCAAAGGTAACGCGTTTGCTCTGCCATTTGTCTTGTCGCACCACCACCTTTTGAAATCCGAAGCCATATTCTCCTCTGGAAATCACGGCTGGGACTCCATGAGTTTTTCCCTTTTTTTTTTTTTTTTTTTCTTTTCCTTTTTCAGTCAATCTGATAACTGAATTGTGATTTCCCGGCAGCAAAATTGCAGCGCAGTCGAAAATTCCTTGAAATCACCTAAAAGGATTTCCGTCCCAAATGCCCTGCCTTCGCCTGAAAAAAGGTTCCTGCAGAATTTACAGCGTTTCCTCTGGCAAAAAAAACCATTTTAAAAATTGGGTTTTTAACTCCCGCAGTCCAACAGCGGAGATCTCGAACATTTTCCATGTTCCGAAGCTGCCGGGCGCACAATTTTGTATTTTTTTTTCGTTTCTTTTTTTTTTTTTTTTCCTTTTTTTTGCCCGCGCAATTTGACTCTGCGACCGGTGCATCGACTCCGCGCTCTGCGGCTGCACCGGAGACCGGCCCGGGAGAAGGCCTCCATTATCGAAAACAAAGCACCGGCTTCCGATCCGCTGGAGAATGGAGATTATAATCAGCATCCGGCGATGGGCGGAGTTTGCCAAATTCCGCCATTATGGAAGATCCAGCGGATTCCCATCAAGATTCCCTTCGTCAGCTTCGTCAAAAGCCTCTCCCAAATTCCCTGACTTTTGCGGGTCTCGCGATGCCTTTTATTACATCCATTCCCGAAATGCTGTCGCGAGCGTTGCGAAAACCAGTTAGACGTCCGCCTCGGTTTTAGCTGCTCCCGGCCCTTGCTCCCCCGACGCTCCCGCGCTTTATGCGATCGCTTTTTACCGGCTCTGCTTCGCCGTCCGTCCCCGCTTCCCGTGCTGTCGTTTTCGAGGTGCCTTCTTTCGCGCAGTCGAGGGGCACGCGTTTCGGAAGCTGGGTTCTTCCGTCGTTCACGGGAAGGTCTTCGCAGTGCATCTGCCCCTCAGCGATCGCTTTCCGATCGACGTCGCCGACGAGGACGACGACCGAAATCGGCGAAATTTCATTTAAAATTATTGAGATGAATAAAGCATGTTGGACGTATAAATTTATGCAGCGAGACCGCCCGTGAAACTTGCACCCGTCATACCTGTATCATACCTGAGTGCCTTTAAAAAACGCGTCTTTCTCTCCAAATTAAATTACCCAAAACACAGAGGACCTCCTCCGAGAAGAAACTGGTTGAAATGCACTGGATCTTCCACAAACATGAGAATATGCAAACAATTAAGGTTGATCGGCCGTTTACGCAGATTCCGTTTGAAATTTCCGCTGTCGCACTCATCCTGCTTCGCCGGGGTCCGCATTCAGCTTCCTTTCTGAACGTGCAAGGCAATCGCTTACGAACCGAGATTCCTCCCGATGATGACGCCAATCGCAGGGTGAGGGAAAATGCAGTTTTTAGGAAAGGTTTTTTTTAAATGAAAAATGAAAATGGTCCCATCATTTTACGTTTGAACGTCGAATCCGATTACCGCGTGCGCGCTCACCGGTTCGGCTCCCCGAACGCTTTTAGCTTTTTTTTTTGGCACAAAAACCCGTCCGATGCTGACACCTCGCCGTCGGTCCTCCGTGCGGAGAAAAAAGAAAAATCCTGCCGAAGACGTGCGCTGCTCCTGAATTCGCTTCCCGCGTGAGACACCGGAACCCTGCAACAGCTTTTCAGACCGGCTCCGAGAGAGTTTTTCTGTATCTTTTGGCAGAGAATCGACTCTCCTCTCCCGACCTGCAGCTTTTGCGTTCACCTTCACCGGTCAGTCTTGTCTTCGGCCGGTGGCAGAGTCCTCAGATCGGGGCTCCTTTGGTCTTTGCTGTTGGGGCGACCACGACCGCAGACGCGCCTCTGGCGCCCCTTGCTTTTTTTTTTTTACTTTTTCATTCTTCAAAAACCTGAATCGTTCCGGAAAGCATTTTTTCCCGCATGCGCAATTCGGCCGTCAACCTGATTTTTTCGGCACGTGAAATCCCTTCACATTCGCCGGGGTTTTTCATTTTTTTTTTTTTTTTTCTTTTTCTCAACGGAGATTCGAATCCAGCATCCGTCGGAAGCCAAATGGGATTTCCCCTGATGATCCGGTGCGGGCTTCTTCCGTGGCTTTGACTCCATTTTTCCCTGCGCGCTTTTTCGGATCTCGTTTAAAATGACGCGATTTTCCATTATTAAAACGATAACTAATTACCCGCAGCTTCCAGCGTCTGAACGCGAAAAGAAACTCGGCATCGGCGGAACGATCATCTGTTGCATCTGGAGAAAATTTTTCCGGCTCCGAGGTTTGCGATCTCGGACTTGATCGCATCGAGAAATGAGGTTTTTGCGGTTTCCTTCTTTTCGTTCGCATACGCTGGTTTCGCATGGAAAACGCGCGATTGCTCTTTATTTATTCACGGGCCCGATAATTGCTCGGCGGTTTGGGCCGGCGTCCGAAGGCAACCGGGGATCGACGGAAACGGGATGCGCCTCAAGAAAGAAATCCGGGATCCGTGGCATAAAAACAAAGAATTCTCCAGGCGTTGTAAATAAATAAAAAAAAAAAAAAAAAAAAAAGCCTTAAAACAGTGACTTTACAAAAATGACAACTCAAAAACATTGTTATTGCTAGGATCCTGGAAATTGGCACAAATATTTGGAGGGGACATATACCCGTAGTCCAAGGAAGGGGTTACCTCACTATAGTCCACAGAGGGGAAGGGAAATACAGGATGTAAAACTGTAGCATGAGTTCAAAGACAATCCTGTAATTTAGACACCTTATCACTTTCTTCCTCAGTCTCAGCCAGGCATCTTAGAATGTTGCTCACTAGATACTCTGCTGAAATTCCAAATCCAGTCCATGCTTAGAGAAAGACCAAAAAAAGCTCATTAGGCTAAAAAATGGGAATAAAATTCAGACCAAGCACCAAACAAAAACAGGGGATGTTTCTTCTTGGTCCCCTTGGGTGATCAGCAGAGTACTTGAAAGCAGAGAATCAAATTGCTAAAGTTCAGAAAACCACAATGAATTCAGTGGCTCGCTAGGAATATTCCTATTGCCCTCCCACATTTTGAAGCCTAAGATGAGTCAAATTCTGTTATATGGCCCATTCTACCAAAGTCCCCATATTTCAGTTATTGGGAATGGTATAGAAGAATTTAATTTCCTGGATAGAGGAGCTGCCTTCTTCAAGTTTCTGTTTTAAATTTACCCCTTTTAACCAGTATCCTCTAAACAAACATTATTTACTCCTGCAAGCATCTTCCTACATAAAGCAAACCTCTCAAGGAACACTTTGCTCCAGCAAATAGTAGGTTATTTTAGCCTCTCTCAGAAAAAAAAAAAATCCAAATTCCCAGTCAGTCCTAACTGGCCTTTTCCTTTACTACTTTTAATTCATTTCATTGAAGACAACTAACTATACGAAATTAGGCAATACAGAAGGCAACAGTAAGACTAGTACATGAAAGTGCCTGAAGCATGATTTTTTCCTCTATTTTATCCTAGTGGAGCCACCACCCAGACAATCAATACAGTCAGCACTCCCTCCCATCACGAATTCCAACTCCTGCATCCTTGACTTGAAACAACACACACTGCATAAAAAATTTCATTTCAAACAAGACATTATTATGGCACATCCTTTACAATGAGTAAAAACATTCTTTGATCTGAACCAAAGTGTTGCTGTGGTTTTTTTTTT